>JAANSN010004126.1:0-16024 GCA_036850665.1 Dicranocentrus wangi | reverse complement strand
AAGAGTCTTAAATAGAAACAACGATGAAATAGCAAGCATGCATTCCATGTTATTTTACAATCAATTATCATCGGTTTACCCACCACACACTCTGACATTGATATCTAATATATCCAAAAAAATCAATCCTTGTTTATGATAATAATTGATTACCTACAATCAAATGTTTTTCCGTTTATATAATGTCCTATGCTTAGTGTTTGCGATAAATTCTGGAAGCTTGTAATACATTTATAATTAAATAAAACCAATCCACACTAAATGCATACATACCTTCACCAAGCCAATAATGGACGGGGTACTTGACATGACAGGATTTTTCATTGCAATATATATTCTTAGCTTAAAAGCAACAAATTCGCAGTTTGGCTGACAACAAAGCCTTGTGAAACCAGAGGCGTCAAGCTGTCGGCAAAATTGTTTGAGCCGAATGCAATTCGAATGGGCCGGACGGACCGCTGGAATTTTTTCATGAAACCATTCCTCTCCCTTGATTTGACCATCTCGGCCGTGACCTCAAATGCTCCAAACACGCCAGCCATGGTTTGACAAAAGCAGAAATGCACTGCACTACAAGCAACGGACAAATAGGAGAAAAACCAGGCAAAAATGTTTCCACCTCCCTCCGTTGAGCCAATGACGAAAGCCACATAGAAAGCCAGGATTTGAACGGAGATGATGCCCATGATGTAGCTGGAGTTCAAAACGGCCTGAAAGGTGTCGTTGTACAGATTCACCAGAAACTGGATTTGTCGGCAGAGGCGAACCACTCGGGGTTTTGGAGTAGTGGGAGTGGGAAATCTTCCCAGCTCGGAGGTGTAGCCCTCCCGGTAGATTTTTAGGAACGCAGCGAAACTGAATGAGAGAGAGATCAACGGAGGTGATGAATAGCATCGTGTTGACAAAGAAGAGCCACATGAAGACGGTGAGCAGTACTGAAGCGGATTTTAGCCAAAATGATGTCGTTATTCCTGTTCCAGTGGCGCCACATTCGGCCAGATAGATCATTCCCGGATGAGCCGGAAAGCAGGGAACAGTCCACAAAAGAAACAAGCACATGCAACCACAGATTGATGGGAAAAGCGTGCGAAACATGCGAATTATAGCGATAAGCAGGATTTCTTGCAGATTTAGCCGACAAGTTCGGGGGTTTGGATTGAGTCGGGGTTGCTGAAGTTGAGAACTGGACCCTTGTCCACCTCCACCAGTAGTAGTAGTAGTTCCATGACGAGTTGATTTTTTGGATATCCAATCTCTCGCAGACGGCATTTTCCATCGGTCTATATATTGATTGATATATATATAATAAAAAAAAATTTTCTTCTTTAAGAGGATTGTAAATATAGGTAAATCTATATACACCTTCATATCCTTTGCAAAATGCGATCGTTGCATTTAGGAGCTGAATCATGTCGAGTTCGCGCAAGTTGCAAGTCACGACGGTAGCTAGTGTCCACAGAACCAGTATGAATATGTAGCCGGTGATGCCCAACATTGGCCGAGTTTCCACTCCAAACCTATGGACCACTTGAAAGGAGACGAGGACCGCGGTCGCAAAGTAAAGTCCGAGACATGCGGTGTGCAAACGGTAACGTGGACGAGGGGAAAGTGTCAATTTAGCTGAAGCTGGGTTCCAGCAAAAGCCAACATTTCCGACGGCCGAGGATCGGGAAAGCAACTTGAGGACGTCGGGAAGGAGAAGGTTTTCCGTGAGCATGGTTGGTTATGGTTTGTAAGTTCCGAGTGGTGTGAATGTCCTGTTTGGAAGTGGCGACGAAAATGAGGCGAGGAGGCTTTAAAAAAAGTTGATTTTTTCCCAAGTGCCGCTGACGATGCCTCGTAGAATTTGGGCCCGTAATAATATATTGGCAGTTGATATTCATATGACGTTGATGTGATGATGTGTATATATATGAAAAATGTTATATTTCACTCGAAAGGGTGACGACTCTCTAGCTAAACCTTTCTGAAACACACAGGAGAACGTGTGGTAAATAAATTTCATAAAAACAAACATGAGTCGATGAGTTATGAAATCCGTTGCAAATAAAAAACTAAAATATTATCCGATAAACCGACGATAACAGCGAAACATCCGGCGATGGAGTGTTATGTTGGTGACAAGGCTGAAACCCGAATTCACTGAATATTTTAATGTTTGATGACGTTCTCTTTCCAACAAAAGACAAGGTTCCACACACACGGACATATTATTTCAGCTGAAAAGTTGGTGCCATTTCCCTCTGTCAATCTAGTTGATATTATATTTGCCATCAAAGTATTGTGTCCAAACACATCAACTCAACTTCCCTGTTCAAATAAAAAACTAAAATATTATCCGATAAACCGACGATAACAGCGAAACATCCGGCGATGGAGTGTTATGTTGGTGACAAGGCTGAAACCCGAATTCACTGAATATTTTAATGTTTGGTGACAACGTTCTCTTTCCAACAAAAGACAAGGTTCCACACGGACATATTATTTCAGCTAAAAAGTTGGTGCCATTTCCCTCTGTCAATCTAGTTGATATTATATTTGCCATCAAAGTATTGTGTCCAAACACATCAACTCAACTTCCCTGTCATCAACATGAAGTGAACGACTCCGCGCTCGAACTTTCCAAAAATAAACAATGTCACCAAAAGTACTTTCACTTTCACCTCTTCCCAATTCTAGTCATTTCACCACTTTCACCTGCCTCATTTAGACGAGATGGTGATTTGGGGCGACAGACAGGCGGAAAACAACATCCTAGCTGGATAATATTATATTATGTCAAAGTTGGAAATCCAGTCCACACGACCGTCACTCTCCTCTCTTGTCAAACAAATGTCGTCTAACAAAGTTTTGCAACGTGTAGGGTCACTCGGATACTCGGATTGACAAAGTCGTGATGATCGTGACTGATTATCATGTGCCATGTGTACATGGTACATTATAAAAACAGAAGTTGGGATTGCAGTGGGTGAAATGTCTGTCCCGTGTATCTGGATATCTGTTTATCCGTTTATCCGCGCTATTACGCCAGTATGCTTCATCCGATTGACGCCAAACTTGACATATACGTTCATTGGTTACTAAGGAGGAACTCTGTCGAGTTTGAGCCAAATTGGTCAAAGGTCAACCAAATTCAAAAACATGTAAATAATACAACATGTAGAATTCTCATCATGCCAATGGATAAAGCAAGACAAAAAAAGATAATATTACAATATTGCACGATTCGTTTTTTTTCGAAATACTCCTGGAAAAACTATACAATAATGCTTAACTATTATAGGAAATGTTACAAAAATGTTTCGAGTTTCTCTGTGCATACATACATGGTGATCATGACATGACTGACTGACTGGACGGTGGTATAAAATTTAAGTCGTGTGTATTTTCTTTTTCCCAAGTGAGAGGAGGCAGTGGCTCTCGAAAAAGAGTCAGTCAGTCAGTCAGTATTTTCTATATATGCATCGATATTTTTTTTCTATGGAAGAAGCGATTAGATGTTTGCGTAATCCATTCACTTTCAAGAACGCAGCGCAAAATTACCAAATAAAATTTTTTTCCAAACTAACTTTTGGATGATGATGATCAGTGCACAGACAAGTCCCTGCTCGAAGATTATTCATACCATACCATTCCTGATTTTTCATGCAACATTTTAACTCACAAATCGAAGAAGCAGGCCACCTTGAAGGGAAAATCATGCACACGTGTATAGTACGTGCAAATTTCTTAGCATGATTGAAACCAATACAAAATATATTAAATTTAAAAATACGTTTTGTACCACCGTTATGACTCTTCTCACTCCCATCGGATTTAATTGAAAATTTTTGTCTTATTGGTTTTAAAAAATAAATATATATATATCATGCTTCTTGAAATGCCAACTTTGCCAATAGTTTCAGCATGAAGGTTCATTTCATCATTCTATTATTATTTCAGAGGATAGTTAGTAATTTTAAGATTTCATGATTGTTGGCGTAAAAAAGAGCTCTGAACAACCTTTTGAGTAGTTTTTTTGTACTACTGCTTCATATATTATATCAACCAAAAAAGTTGGCCATTTAACCTCATTAATCCTTGATGATCGGGTTATCTAAAAAAATGAATATTAATGAAATGCCGAGAAAATCATTTGTTGAATGATTCAAGAGTGAATTTCAGCCATACATGGTTTTTCATTTTAAGCGGTGCAATATTTAATGCTGCTTACGTGTGTGTGTAAGTCGAAAAAATTTTATTTGGGTCAAGGATAGCAACCCAATTTATTTCATTTTTTGGGTGCTCATCAACCAGTTGGGGTTCGGAAAGGGTGTAATAATAATGACGGAGAAAAATAATTCAAACGAGAGTTTAATAAAACTTTTGAGCCGACTAACACGCCTACTTGACCTCCAGCAGGACCTGCCCTTCAAGTGGGATCAGTCAGGAGGCAAATTTGTTGCCAAGTCGGAGGACTACTGGTTTGCCCGGCAATGGGGTAAGTACTGCTTCGTGGCGGGCTTCTACGGAGCACTTCTCCTCCAACTGGGGCTCATCCGAGAGAGGCTCACCCTCCCGCAAATCCTCCAGGCGGGTTTCTACTCCACCGGCTACGTCGGACTGGGCTACATTGGATATCGCCAGATTCGGCGGAGAAATGGGGAAAACACGGCCGCCCTTTTGAACGGGATGATGCGTTTCGAGAAACAGCATCAACAAGGTTAATGGTTTCCAATATTTGGCTCAGGCAATATTATAATATTTTATATTATTTGATGATTAAATTTTGTTTTTGCAGATTCGTTGGCGGGACTAGTGGTTGAAAGCGGATGGGAAAATGCTGGAGTGAACCGAAGGCCGTACAAGGTGCTCATGAAGCTATTTGCGCTGACCGCCTTTTGCCTCCCCATTCTCGGCTTCTTTGGCTACCTGCGGAAACCCTGTGCATTCCATCAGCCGGGATTCTTCCTCCTGGCGAAATGCAACACGCCAGAGAGTCCTATGATTCCAGCAACCTCCTTCCTCCGGAATGTCGTCAGTCCTTTGCCCCACCTGGTAACCGTGTTGTTCCTGGCGCTCGCCCGGTTCACCGCCATCTCGATGATGCTGACGACCATCATGATGCAAATAATTGTGAGTGGGATCGTGATGCCCTGCTGCATTCACTCCTACCTCCGCGTCATTTCCAGGAAATGCGGGTTGGTGAAAGCCCGTGGAACCGGAAGTAGTGGTATGGTCATGGAGACCGCCGGGGATTCTCAACTTGTGCGGGACCTCTGCCGCCTCCTCCGCGAGTTCCAGGTGGTCGTCCAGCACTACAACTTTGCTCACGACGGGGACAACACCTATCTGCTCCTCCACTGCGTGCTCGTCCAAATCCTGGGCTTCTACCCGATTCTCAATCTGAGGGACGTCATCCCTCCGGAAAAGCTCGCCATTTATGGGGTTCCAGGATGCGACGCCGTGTTTGTCATTCTGGTCGTGTACGGGCTGTTGGGGGAGCTGCACGGGGAGTCCAAAAAAGGGAGTTTGGAGGTGCTCCGCTCGGCCGAGCTGTTCATGAGGCGGAGGGTGAATCGACTCTTTCTGAGGTCCGTTCCGGCAACCAAGATTACCGTGGGAGGGGCCAACTTTGTGGAGAAAGTGACACCACTCAATTGTCAGAATTGGGCAATGTTGCGGCTCGTGGATTTGACGTTGCTCAAAGCAAGTAGGCACTAGGCACTATAGGACATGAAACTGAAATTTAAAATATGTGAGTGTATATGAAATGCTTTGATTTGTGTCATCATTCGGGATTAATCTACAACAATATTTGTTCGATCAAAATCGATATTATTATTACAAGTATTACCTATATTTGTACCTAATTTATTAGAAAAATATTAAAATTTCCAATGTAATTGTTTTTTGGCTACACCATCAATCCGTACAAAATGAATGTGAGAAACAATAATAATAATATAAGTAAATCTTAAACCAAATTACGTACCCAAAGGAATTACTGGGGAGGATGAGGATGACGAGCGGAAATATGTTTCTTCAAGTTTCCCAAGTGTGCAAGCTTCTTCTGACAATGGGGACATTCAAACCGCTTTTCCCCCGTGTGGGTTCGCCGGTGGTAGGCCAAGGAGCTGGAGTGCCTAAATCTCGTACCGCACACCGGGCAACAAAAGGGTTTGGCTCCCGTGTGGATCAGGACATGCCGGCTCAGCTCGCCACTCCGCCGGAAACTCTTGTCGCAGTGGGGGCAACTGAATGGCCTGGCGCCGGTGTGGACTCGCCGGTGCGCGGCCAGGTCATTAGTTCGTGTGAACCTCTTGTTGCAGTCGGGGCAACCGTGCCGCTTCCTGTTCAAATGGACGCTAAAGTAGTGCGCCATTATGTCCCGGTGACTTGTGAACTCGGCGCTGCAACCTTTGCAAAAGTGGTGCCTCTCGCGGGTGTGGGTGCTCAGGTGCGAAAAGAGATATGTTTTGTACGAGAATCTCTTGCCACAAAAGACGCACTCCAGGGAACCGTCGTCGCCTGTCTCCTTGTCAGCATCATGACGATGATGAGCCCGGAAGTGCTTCGTCAGGTTCCCTTTCAACGCGAACCTCTTGTCGCGACTGGAACAGGCGAAGGGTCTCTCACCCGGGTGAACGCGGAGGTGAGCAGTTAGACGGCTCGGGCGAGAAAAGGATTTTCCACAAGTTTCGCATGACATTGATGACGGTGAGCGTCGTCGTCGTCGTCCCTTTCCTGAACCGCATTTCTTGTTGGTGCTCACCACAGCAGTTCCAGCAGCAGCGATGTCACTAGAGGAGGAGTTGCAGGAATCTGGTAAGCTGTCTCACTCCCATCACCACCCACCTCGGTGGCGACGACGCCTGAAGGGTTCAAATCCTGATTTTCCAGCGCCAACTCCGCCGGACCCCTCCTCCGCCGTGTGGAACAAGAATTATTACTTGCGACGTCACTAAACAAAAAAAAGGTTGGCAGTCATTTGATATTAACCGGCGTTGTTGTGGCTTCAATAAAATTAATTAATTATAAAACTAGGTTTACAATTATAGCTGTTCAAGTCATTTAAATATAATGAAATGAATCTACCCCAATTCCAAATTAGAGCAATACCCATTCTCCTCCTCATGCAATCCAGATATGGTCGCCGACAATCCCACGGCGGCGGATGACCCTTCTTCTGTGCTGCGATTAGGGTTCGAGGTGTCCGCCGCCGACTCGACTGGAGAACCTCTGGCTTCACCATCAGTATTATCATCCCCGCGGTGGTGGAACTCTTCCTCCTCTATCTTTATTTCCACTTCTAGAAACAGAAAGACAGAAACTCATTTTAAAAAGTATATCTGCTTTCGTGTGAAATTCACTTTTGTTATCTTCAATCATGAAATCATATATATTTTTGAAGCCATACCCCTTTTTATCAAAATCCAAATGTTGACGGTAGCCTGCGTGCGGGGCTCCCCATGGGCAAGTAGAATATTCCGAATTCGGTACTTCGCCTGCGTCTGTATCGCCTTCACCTGCTCCTCCGCCCCTGGCACCCCCTCCATCATCTGCTGAAACCGAGTTCGAAACTCGACCAGCACCGGCAAGCACTCCCCACACGACTGGAACCATGCTCCCCTCCCCGATTCTCCAGTATGGTTTCCAACTCGATCGCACTGAAGTAGAACAACTTGCGGAGCATCAAGATGGCCCAAGAGTTCGAGTTGGCGAGGGTTCCATGGTTCGGATCAAATGGCCCCAGCGTATCCAGACAATTTAGAAGCACCTTTGGGGAATAGCAGAGGAGGCAGAAGTGGTGTGGTGTCCTCCTCCATCCCCATTATTATTATTGTCACTTGTTCCAGTCGTTCCCAGAATAACGAATGAATGAACATGATAAGTACACCACCAACAATCACGCATCACATCATGCATTCACACCATTCTTCCACCTGGCGTTCCTTGCCATTTTCTCCTATTTGCAGCTCCGTTTTGGAGGAAACTATATTGGTCTTGTTGTCTTCTTGAATTGAATTGACTTTGTTGCAATTCTTCTTACCTTCGTGTCGCGTCGTCGTCGTCATCAATGTCATCACCGTCCGAGTCGATGATAGGATTTATCACCTACTCCAATTAAAAAAATAACTTTCCAAACGCCTCATGCGCTAACTATGGTGAAATAATATGCATAAAATCGTAACATCGGTTTCACTTTATTCACAGCCGTAGGGCAATTTGACATATTTTTTTACAAATACAAGTTGGTGCGACATTAACCTTAAAATGATGTTGACCTTAATTTATCTCCCGACTTTTATATAAATAAGTATATGCATATATGTATATGTATGCATTTTTTGCAAAATATTTGCGCAGGTGGGGCCTGTTGAGATGATTAACTCAAGTGCTGGCTTGCTTAATTAATGAAAACGCCCACCTCATTTAGCATTCAAGTAGCCCACCACCTGGCATTCAACAAGAGGTACTAGTAATTACGCAAAAACTGGGAATTTCCTGGTGACACGTTGGTCATGTCAGTCATGTCATCATCCTCATTTTCCATCACGAAATCTCCCACTGAAATTGCATTGATTGAAGAGTGAGGACATGATCAAATGAATCCTCAAGAAGAAGATTGTTTTCCGAAAAAAACCAACATTTCATCATATATATTTTTATATCACTCTACTTTTGTTTTTGACAAATCTCAAATCACCTTTCGTATATCCTACATATCAAAAGAGTTTATCATATCATAACAAGAAAAATAATTTTCGTACAATTCGTACATACATGTCATTAATATATCTCTATATAATATTGCAAGTTATCTCAACCTTGTCATGATCATGAGATGTGACTGATGGATAATATGGGAGTGGTCAACAAATGGTATTGTGGCACAGGTGGCACCAATTAGCAATTTTATTATTATTATCTTAATTGATTGCATAAATTGACCCTTCGGTTCTCTGCTTTTGCGTCAACAAATGTTGACCATTTTTCATGAGGTTGATGATATGATGATATGTTCCCTGTCAGCCTGATTTAGATCATGAACGCTTATCATTAATTTTACCATACTCATCGTTTCCATTTTATTCTTTAACCTCGTCCTATATAAATTCCAACCGACTTTCATGCAGTTGGTTCAATCAAACGATCGTTTCACCTTGTCGAAGTAACATACTCCCTCCTCCACCTCCTCCTCCTCCTTTACAACAATGAATTCAAAGATGTTCGTCCTAGTTTTGGCTCTCTTCGGGCTAGCTTTCGTTGGGCTTTGTGGGGCTCAACCAGGGTGTGACGTGTCGGTAGTGCCAGCGGTCCGAAACTTTTCCTTAGAATCCGTACGTAATTAACTACTTCTGTAATAAATTAGGTAGTATTATTATTTTAGTGTTTCACAAAAAAAAATCTTTGTAACTTTCTCTCTAAATAAAATTGCTTTCTAAAATAAATTATTTAATGACTTTTTCCAGTTCGTCCGAAGGAACCTGGTATTCCCATTCCCTGTTTAACCGAAACCGGAAGCAAGAGTCCCACGTGCGATGCTACACCCACAAGTTTGAAAAGGATTCGAATAGCTCAAACTACTTATACAATGAAAAGTAAGTGGGTTGGAAAATCTTAAATTAAAAACGAGGAGATTTCTGAATTTTTTCTGTTCGTATATACATATTACAAGGAAACTAATTAAATTATTTCCTCGGCTGAAATTTTTTAGCGGGATTGACATTGAGAGTGGGAACATGACAGGGGCCACAAGTCTGCTGGAGCCTCAGGAACCAGAATCCATTTGGAAGCTGACGTATGATAGTATGCCTCGTCGTACTCGTAAGTGTTAATCAATTAAAAAGATAAAGAAAAACTTTAATCTAAAACGAATTCTTCTTGCAATATTTGCAACACACAGATTCATTATAAACTTCATAACTACCTACGTTTTTTCCTCTTCAGTTGTCAGTGTAGCCGCCGTGGTTGTGCACACCGACTACTCCACCTTTGGCGTTGAGTACCAGTGCGTGGAGCAGACCGGGGATGAATACATGTACATCCTGACACGAAGTCCCACCCCAGACGATAGCCTGACCGCTCTCCTCGAAAGCGTTGTTGTTGGACACGGATTTCCAAAGGACAATGGCGTCCAATTTGACAACTCTGACTGTTGAAGCTTGTAACAAATATACTATTTTCTGTAGTGTTTCTAGTATCCCGTCCCGACCCCGACCCGTGTTTTAAGTATATATTGCAAAATAAAACGTGAAGATATGGTTTAATGGTCCAAAAAAATAAAACTCGTCAAATTTGTTACCTTCAAGGTCATGCCTTTTTGACTGCTCTCGAAAGACAAATCACTCATTCATTTTGACAAGTAATGACATCAATTGCTGTCCTACATGCATAAGGCGTGTAGGCTGATTGGAAAAAATAAAATAGTAAAGTGTGCCACCGATACGTCAATCATTTTCTGCTTGATAAAAATATGAACAGGTGCTCTTGGAAATCTGTTGACGTGATTCACATTCATGATGCTCATCAATAAATACTGGCATTATTGCAAAACAACTAGTAGCTGACCAAACAGAACATTGAAATTATATTATTAACCTACAAAAATCATATCTTATAGTGTCCGGCAGGTGAGCTACAAAATACTTGAATCAAATATTTTCGCAATCTATGTTCTTAGCATACATACATACATTGGTAAGTATATTTGTAAAATTGTAAATTTATGTTTATTTTTAACCTTGACTGAAAAATTGAATGAAGGATTTTTAAAAAAACTACAATTTTTTTTACAAAAGAACAAATGAAGCACAAAGGTTCATTGCAGCTTCTACGTCTTTACGAAAGAGATTTTGGTATTCCTCACAAATTTGCAGTTCCTTGAATTTTCTAATAAATAAAAATAAAATACTCGTGTGCGTTTCAACACTAACAAACAATGTTTAATCACTTTTTTGCAAATAATGTACAAAAAATCATACAACTTACAATTTAAGCACTTGAACCGCTTTCATTTTCAATTCGCGAAATTCCTCCACATTTCTCGCGAACAAGAATAATTTGAGAGCAAAGTCAACGCCATAAACGTCATTTGGCTTTCTTAGTAAAAGCGCCTTCATTTCCTCCTCCAAAGCTGTCATATCATATTTATGACCAGCTTCCAGAAGCTCCAGCGCGATACGGGGTTGTTCCTCAGCCAGTGAAGTCTCCCAGTTGTAGACATACTCCAAAAATGCTTTCATCCCGTGTACACTCATATCCACCAGGTCAATTCTGCACGTTTTGGATTCCTTAAAGTCGCTCTGGAACATTCTGGCTAGGACTGGACTCTGAGCTGATTTAAAAAAAAAAGGGATATATATATAAAACCATTAATAGATTAATTAGGTTTACTACAATTTTATGACAGGATTTGAGTTTGAGACAAGAATGTAAATTAATGTTTGCATGTAATTTTACCAGAGAGAAAGCATTTGTGGCATTTTAGCTCCGTGCCACAATTAGCAACAAGAATAGAGTCGGCATCAATTTCCTCTGCCAAAATTTTTTTGGTAATGCAAACCCGGTTTGCTTCTGCACTAGTAAGGATATGGGTAGGGGTCTTTAAATATATGGACTCGGCTGATACTTCAATACTCATTCGTAGGTGGAATATTTCCGACCACGGATTAAACATATGTCCTCGCCGTGAATTACACCAGCTCGCTGGCAAAATCACTGATTGCTCCGCGTAGTATATAGAGTGGCCATCACCGTCTTCGCCCAAAACAACCGGCATCGCTGTGAAGAAATTGTAAAAACCAATGTGTACTTCCGAGCAATAGAACAATGATGTGAAATCTTCAGTATTTTTTTAAAGTAAAAAGACATTCATATTCATACCATTAGTTTCTGCAATGGTAGGGTACGGTTCCAGAGACTCTTCAAGTTTGACCTTGATCCGTAAATCTCTGCATATCAAATTCAAAGCCTGAAGTATGTCTCCAGAAATGGAAATGTATTGTTGCGACTGCGACTCGCCATTTGTCCAGCCTCCGCCAGCCTTCTTGGCAAGAATTGATTTGTCACCAAACGCCCACCGAAGTGAATAATTTTCCTCGCTGATTTTCAAACAACAACGGTAATTATTTAAAGCTTCAATTTATTTGAGCTTGTTAAAGATTTATACATAAAACACTAAACAAGATTGTACCTCTTTTGCACAAAGAAATTCTTGAATTCTTGCAACCACTGACGAGATTTTTCACTTTCGTCATATGGAGAGAATGAGGACAACGTACTATTATCACAAAACAGAATATTTCCATTTATTCCCGTTCCGGCAAAAGTGAATGTATCCAGAATATGGACATGTTTAAAGAGATTGATCTTCATTTTTTATGAGATTTGGTAGTGCTAATAACGACAACAAAACCGCAACAAGTGATGAAGCTCAGCAAACTATATATTAACTTAATTACGACTAGTTGATTCCTTAGTATCAGGTCTCCAACACCTCACCTGCTGGCATTTGTTTACGTTCACAGAAATGTGAAAAGTATATAAGCAAGAGGAGTAAGACTACTGTGAGTGTGAGCTGACTCTCCAGAGCACATGCACTACACCCTCCAGCAGTAATACTTGATTTTTACTCTCTAGCACCTCATGTAGATTCTCCAAAATTACTATTCTCGTAAGCGCAAGCGGTCCTCAATAAAATCCAATTGTCCATTCGTTTTGCCCTTACTCTAAATGATAATTGAAAACTGTTTGCCCTGTTCAAATTCCGTTTATGAGATAGTCCACATCCGGGAACATAGCTTTCTGGGTGTTGGTTGTCAGCAAATTCGGTAGATCCTTAACAGTTCGCATTATTTGAGCTCTAAGTTCAAGATCAAACCTCGCAATACATATAATTCTTTCGTACCTTGCATTTTATTTCAAAAATGTCTCAAATAAGTTATTTTCAGGTTTTTTACAACCAGTCACGAATGAGCCATGTTGTATTGACGCCACCAATAGTCACATGAAGGTCTAAATGACCCTACTTTTAATAAGCTCCAACACTGATCTGATCATAGTGATGATTAACCCGAAATGCCCAGTCCTGTCATAGGGTTGAACCAGTGTCTCATGTGGCGTTTCTAATATACTATATTTAAATCTGCATGCTGCTGGAGTGTAGTAAAGAGCCAAAACTAAATACCATTGCTATTGTTGACTGGCTAGCAAGTTATACGCATGACTCGCAAACGAAACCCAGCCGGAGAAACGAAGTATCAGTCCTTAAGAAAAACAATGTTGCAAAAATACACAACCCATATTGCGCGAAAAATAGTTTATAATTAGGTTAAAACTATTTGCATAAAATTAAAATTGGACTAATTTGTATATTAGAATTTATGCCTGGAAATAATTGTACATTTAATTTTCTACTGAATTACGAGCAAAATTCGAAGAAACATGTGGAAACAAAGAATTATAATGAGTAGGGCTACTAGAGTAGGGCCTCGACCAATAGTGACATTTCGTTTGTCGAGGCAGGAGTAACGCGGTTAAAAAAATCTCGTGACGAACGAAGTTGAATCAGGTCAATTTCATGTCTAGAAAGTCGAGTTGGCGAGATACTAGTGCTGAAGAGGTTAGAATATGAGCTGGTGAGACCTACAATACATTTCAGTAGGTTCCCTGTTCATTCACACTGCACTGACTCTTTGTCCGACAGAGTCGACAAGACAAGCTTTAGTTGGAAGTGGAAGAGATAACAGAGTTACACAGAGAATGTAGCATGCATGGAATATTCGTCGCGTCATGAAACATTACTATCTTGTCTTTAATGATGATGTGTGGGTGCGGCAACCTAAAATTGCATTGCAAGTTACTTGTATTGCATGTTAGTCCATGATGATGATGATGATGATCCTTTTTGTAGTATCTATAATTCATACGGTTCATATGGCTGATGTCAGAGACTTTAGCTTCATGTTGTATTCATGTTTTAAGTAAGTGGTGTAAACCGGAATTATGATATACCCCGTATTCTCAACTGAGATTAAATGGCTCAGGCGATGGTGAATGGGAAAAAACGCTGAATTAAATGCACTTTGAGTTGCCCATATAAAACTCCTTTTAATCCGAATTTTATACATTAACTGTGACCATATAACCATAACTCATTATTATAGCAATCAAAGGAGAGAAGAATGTTGATATATTCTTTTGAAAAATAAATCTTTGAGGATTATATTGATATAGTCCGCAGGACCTAAAATGAGGTAGGTTATGAAAATGTAGGCTGAGCCATTCTGACTAGATGCTACTATGATATTCTTTTGTAGATTGATTCCATTCTTCTCGAGGAGGAGGGTACAGTTCAAGGATGAAAATGGGAGTGGATATTGTGGATGAGTGGGAATGGGATTCAGTGGTTTTTCTCACATTAGCTTTTTCAGAAGGGAAGGAGCTGGAAGAATTTTACAATCTAGAATAAATAAATTCCATTCTGTTTTGGGTTATCTCTTAAATATCACAAAAAACCTAAAATTTCGTAGGTATGGGCTGCTGTTGCTGCTGATGAGAAAAGGCAAATAGAGGTAAGTCTTTTAAAAACTGTTTAGAACGGTTGTCCCCTCTGTAGTGTAACAAATTCAAAATTCATAATTGAAGCTTTTTGTGCCTATTGAGAAGGTTTGATTCCCCCAGGCCCAGTTCCCCTCCCCAAGCCACATTCCCCCAGACCCTACTCTTCCTTAACCACCCTCCCAGACCAAGTTCTAAATTGCAAATACATGGGTTATTTTTAATCATAATAAATTTTCCCTGTTTGTGTTGTGGTTCTGAATATTTGTCCTCCTATCCTGCCTGCCAAGACGCGCCGCCGACTCCTTCGTCATCCCCAGAAATTGAAACGATGTGTAAACAATCATGACTGCAGAGAGCAGTCATAAACGATAAAAGAGATAAAAAAGGATATTCGTGTCACGTGTGTACCGCAGTTTTTAATTTTATAATTAATAAAATTTTAACACGAAAGCAAGCTCACAATTACAGGGAGTTTTTGACAGCGATAGCGATATCATTCCACTGTGCACTGATTCTGACTGTTTCATTATTTAAGCTCAACTTGTTATTGCATTTGTCTTCCCTGCACAGGCACCCGCTCACCACGGTGGAATTATTATCGGGCAAGGTCGACTTGCTCAGCATGAAACTAACCACACGGGACATGTAGTCCCCACCCGACTTCCAATCCTGATATGACTTATTCATCACGCAACCGCCGCCGGTGGTGCTAATGCTATTTCTTGAAAGAGTGTCCAACAGACCAACACGGACCACCACACTCGACTTTATTTCCCCATCTTCCCCAACTTCCTCTGCAATAACTTCCGCACACGAGGGATCCCCCTGCCTCATCTCCTCCTCCACCAAGGACACTTTGATACCTCCAACGCCAAGAAAGCTGTCGGGCAATAAGGGACCGCCAGATTTGCATAGTCCCCCTTGATCATCATCATTAGCTTCTTGGCCGGTGGAGAAATATAAGCAATTGTAGCACTCCAGTCCTGTCAATTTGTTTAGTAACGTATTTAATTTTTTAATATTTTCGTATTAAAATAATTATTTAATTTTAGCTGACTTACCAGAAATTTGGTGACTGCCAATTAAGAAAATTAAAACAAACCAGCAAGATAATATTTTAATGTCCATTTGCACAATTTCAAAAATGACTTTTCATAAGAAAAATATTTTTTTGCGAGTGTTGATCACTAAAATGACGAGATGTACTAAAAATGTAATACTGGGATTTGTTATTTTCTTTTACAAATTTGCTACCGTGTCCTTTTGAAGTTTTCTCGTGGAAGGGCTTTTTCTATAAAAGGAGAATTGCACAATGAGATATATACATAACAGGACACTCGAGTTT
This sequence comes from Dicranocentrus wangi, assembly GCA_036850665.1. Taxonomy (NCBI): domain Eukaryota; kingdom Metazoa; phylum Arthropoda; class Collembola; order Entomobryomorpha; family Entomobryidae; genus Dicranocentrus; species Dicranocentrus wangi. The sequence continues at coordinate 132 of JAANSN010004126.1, read as the reverse complement.
TAGATGGCTTCATTGCCAAAAGTATATGAGCAAACAATACCTCTTTGTTACAAGACACAAAGCATAATACTTATGAACCTTTCAAAGGTAAAAGTAAGGAGTGCGTGAATATGTCCTTTATAAAGTTTTCTG
>JAANSN010004125.1:0-16028 GCA_036850665.1 Dicranocentrus wangi | reverse complement strand
CCTAGCAAGCTCTCGCTCGGGGTGGGGCTTGAACTGAATGTGATGAACCTCTCGTACTTGTTGCGGGCTGTGGGGGTCGGGCAGAAATGCATCACTCCGTAGGTGGAGTGGTCCGTGTGGGTGATCACTGTCGTGTCATATTCTGCTCAAGTAAATAGAAATTATTATATTATGTAAAAGCAAATTAGGTAATGATGACGTCAAATGACGCCAATTGCTTTAAAATTATGCCACTTGCTTCTTTCAGTAAAGTGCCCTGTATTCCATACGGCCTCGCTGTCATCGATGAAACCGGCGGTGGACATGTTAGTATAATGGTAGCCGTCCGCGACGTTGGTGTAACTGAAAATGTAACAATATCATTCAACAATATACTTTTGTATTGAATTTTGTCTGACTTTTTTTTATAGAAATGATTTGATTTGAACTGATGATCTTACAGTTCCACCAGGAAATGAGTGATTCCGACAATGGGTTCATCAAATACGTCCTTAATGTAGAGTGCATAGCACTCCCAACGAGGTTGGGAAGTGTGACCGGCCTCCAGCGCAAATATCTCGTGGACATAGAAATGCAGGTTTTCGATCTACAATGAATGATAAAAAAATATTTTTAGAACGTTGGTTTGTATAAAAAGGCATTACTTTTTTGCTTCCCTCTCATTTAATTTTATTTGTTGAAGAGGATTTTATTTTTTTATCAAACTTACGGCATGCCGGTCAAGATGTTCTACAGGTGGGAAATTAGCGAATTCAGGTCTGCAAGTGTTGTTTTGGGCGAAGTAGATGGAGAGCAGGGAAGCCTCTGCGAAAAGGAGAAGGATGTTCTTCATGATGATGAGGACGATGGAGGTGTTGTTGGGGCAGGTTGTTCCGGAGCTATAACCGCTTAGGCTTTATATGGGCATCAGTCAGCTCAATACTGATTTAGCTGGACTACCTTAAACTCCGCTTTTATTCGGAATGCATGGGAGAAGTTATCAGTTATGAAGAATTTAAGTGAGTGGAGGACAAAAATGTCCAAAATGGCCATGCAAAATCGCGCAAGTGACAAGGAGTAGAGGAGTATCAACATGTAAGTCATACCATGCATAACTAAACATGATCTCATTTTTGAAGTGCTTAAATAAACTACCAAGTGTTCAATGTCAACTTACTGAGGATATATTCATATAAGCAGTCACAGATTACTTATATTGTCTATCTGGAATTTTCAGTTGCCAACTTTTTTTTATCAAATCAGAGCAGCGATAACAACGTGTCAAGTTAGTCAATTACTGAAATGAAAAATAAAAGGCCAGGACGGAAAACTTGTTTACTGACATGTCCAGTTTTCGAGTTATCTACTGTTCGATTCAGCTTTTTTGGACTTTGCTGTTAAGACTGATCTTTGTAGGACACACCACATCATGACATACACCCAGTCCATGTGACATTTTTTGTGCCATGATAATAAATATAGATATATAATACAAATAAACTGAAATTATTTTGCTAGTCAATAATGCATCACTCCATAAAAGTCTCGTAATCAGTGTGAGTAAAAAACAGGCAGGGCTGTAAACTTGTCTAAACAGACGCATTTGGAATGCAAATATATTTCTTTAATTATAGAATTTTAATATTGCTTCATTGTTTTGCAATTATCAATTTATTTGGGCTAAAGGCAGCAGCAATTTCTCGGAAAACGTTCAGAGTATGCTCATAATAATTAATTTATTAGGGGATATTAATTAATTCATGGGGATATCATACGGCAAAAACAACTCATTTTCTTCTCATATTTCATTGACATCCATGGGGTGCCAGTCCTGAATTTTGAGAACAACCCAAAAATCATGTTTACGTCAAAAGAATACGATTGTGCCCCTATATCGTTATCCTACACAATGGCTTTTTCTGAAATGCCAATTTAATTTCTGCTATTCCATTCTCTAAAGCTAATAAGATAAGTTAAGATAAGATAAGTTAATAAGTTTGGAGAAACTCGCGTTTGTTTTTGTGGGCGTCTTGGCTCTCTTCGTCATATCATATCCTTCTTGAGTTTGCTTATGGAGTTGGAATGTGGGCGACATTGGGCGGAAAAAACATCATACTCAAAAAAAGAAACAGCGTTATATACGCTTGGAAAGTTGCCCGACGAGAAAACAAATTCCACAACGAGATAGTAGTGAACCTTAACTCGCCGTATTTACGCTCTTGGGAGAGTGGGGCAAGTGTAAATCTGATTTTTGAGAGTGTGATGTAAATTGCAGATTATTTGTCGACAAGGGGTGGAAACTTATATCATGGAAAAATAACTGACAATGTGTCGAAAGTAATATTGTGGAGTAAAGGTACCCGAGAAAATGAATGTTGCGACGAGTAGCGAGTCAGTGGTAAACTTTAAAAAGTCAGCCATGGAGGGCGAGTTAAGCTAATTGTGACCCCGCCCGGATATTCGTTAAGTTCCCTTGTGACTTGATGCAGTCTTATGGAGAAGCAGACATTAGACATTCGGAAGTTTACGGATGGGGCTACTACGGAGCCTGTGAAGAGGTTCCTGGAGTAGATTGGAGATTCCCGCCTTCGAAAAGAAGGCTCAAGTGGAGGAATGGTATCAAGAGTTTTGTCAGCAGCTCTCTCGGAGATGGTGGGTATGCCTCCCCGACCAACGGAACAAGGTGACGTCAACGTGGGAGGGGAAGCTTCATCCAGGCGGCGGTTATCAAGGGGTACAAGGAGATGTCACAAGTTAATGCATGCAAATTACACTTGCATATCACAATGGATATTTACTTAATTAGTTATTCTCTACAAAATGACAAACAATATTATTACACAAAAGTTTAATGTAATCATATTATCCTGAAATGTGGATTCGACTGCCAATAATACTTAATAAACAGGAGAAAAAATTATTTGCAAATTTCATACAAACATACCTTCAAACGCTGACTCTGGTTATCAGCGTCCGACATCAAAATTTTGCTACCACTTGACAAGAATTACAAAATGAAATGAGCTAGATTAGATCCTCTTCACAAGTTAATCATATAATGTTTTGGGCCACTCACTCACTCTCAGATCAACTGGTAATGGAAATGATCGCACGCTGATTGTGAGTTGAACAACTGTTAATGAAAATATATACATAATATAATATATGTTTAAATCATATCACAAGTTTACATCCAACATCTTCAATCGCTAACTTTATTACAATTTTTCAGGTTTTACATTTGACTTTTAATCAGGATGACTCTATATTTACGATTAAATTCCCAATGATCAAAAATTCGTTAAAAAATGCTCCAAGAGGAGGAATCCAATTGTGATATTAATTGGTGGAGGATTATTGTTTGATGTTCAGGTTTGTCCTCCAACTTCTTTTACCCTCCCTCCCTCCCCCTTCCCTCCCTCCCCCTTCCCTCCTTCCATCATCATCACAAACATATATAATATCTCGTATCGTATATCCTGAAGAAAGTAGTTTGATCCTGTCATCAAATTTCAAAACTTTCTTTCACCAAAACATTCAGTTTCACCAAACAACTCATCTTTTTGCGTGTTGTTGTGGTAGGAGGAAAGTGGATTCATTTCTTTGTATATATTTTTGCATATAATCAAGTGAGTAGAGCGAGCGAGTATTAGTACCTTTGTTGATGCCGTAAGCTAAATATAGCCATAGAACCAACCAGATAAAGCAGAATAATATAGGTAATAATATTCACAATTTAACTTCCAAGATGCCCCAGTTCACTGCGAAGGTTGCCACCGCAACCAAATAAAAAGTCTTTTTCTTTCTGCATGGCACTATGGTCTAACCCTCACCTATCAACCAAGACACAGAAGTCAGTGAAATTTTGGACATCCATCCACCCGCAACATCCAACATAACATCATCATCATCAGAGGACGACGAGGACCACGACTGAGATCCTATAATATGTCACTTGCAAATTTTTTTTGTTCTATAGGTAATTAGGTTGAAGTAAGTTCGAGGCAGGAGATAAATTTAATTCTTGATTGCAAAATTTTTATTACAATCAACATTTTTTAAAATTTATTTCGCGAGTTCCTTAAAAATATTTAATTTAGTGTCAATCTCTGGGAGGAGATTCAATTCAGCCGTCAACCAATCTATAATATTTAAGAGGAAGGTCAAAAAGTGTAATTTATAAAATAAAGTTTGAGTTAAAAATGAGTATTTCTCTTGAATGAATGTGAACAATTGCAATTAGTCTACCATCAACATGTTATTATGAATGGATGGTGTAATTAATCTTTTTGTTTATATACTTTTTTGTTATTAAAAGTTAAAGGTCACGTGCGTAGTTAGGGAATCAGCCAACAACAGTCAGACACAAGACACAAGTCGCAGTCGCAAGTGTACTTCCACTTCCCTTCTGGATCAGCTTTTTTTTTAAAAAAATCATTCGCTCCCCCCGGAGGACAGGAAGGAGTAGTACCAAGCCGCCAACATCATCATCTTCAACATCCTCCTCACGCAATCTTCGACCTTTTCCAATCACTCGCTCGAGGTAAAATATTCCCATCGGCATCCTTCCTCCTGTTGCCATCCAAATCATTCGCCCCCCCGGAGGACAGGAAGGAGTAGTACTGTTACCAATTAGTCAGCATCAGCATCATGAGCATGGAGGAGGCACTGCAGAACGAGGTGGTGAGTGTGGGAGGGAACGAAGGGGACTTCAGTTATTCAACCTAAACCAATTTATTTTATTATTTCACTCGTCTCGTATGCTCTGATGATTAATAATTATGACTGACTTTCATCAATAATTTCTTCTTGAGGTGCTCTCAACAATCTTCAAGTTGTGCCCTGTGCCGACACTTCGAACCGTTCGTCTCGTCTGTATACTTGTGGCTCCAAGAGTCCCTGCCCACCTGGAGGAACAAGACGATTATCACTTTTGATGGAGACCGTCTCGTAACGTCTCATCGTCAGAATGTCAACAAGGATTACTACAAGAAGACTATCATCATCATCATGGAGGGCCAAGAAGGCGACGCAGCCGAAATGGAACAAAATAATGTCACTCTTGACCAGTTTCTGGACTACGTCGCTAACCCAAGATTGTCGGGGTCCTGGACGGCACCCTTTCAGAACTTTTGCATCTTAATGCCAGTAGTTGATCGACCTGCGCCACTTGATGATAACGGCAGCATTTTGTCAGAGCGGTTTTGGGAGCTTTGTGGACCTCACATGAAATATGTGATCGTGGACGGTTACCGACTGAAGCACTGTGCGAGTCTGCGGACTATCCTGCTAGGACCGACGACCCCCAAGTTGGAGACGGTGGTCCTTGCCTGTGGTGACCTGGCAGGTGCTGACCAGGTAGTTAACTCGACGGAACCAGTCTATGGGCCTAAACCAAGCATGAAATCCTTTAAATTCCGGTGGAGTAAGGGTAGGGTGATCGACTGGGACTGGCAGGGGCAGAGGGCGGTCGATAATGCACGCACCCTGCTTCCATTCACGTGGCAGGAAATGTTCACTTGCTTCAACAACTTGAAGGTGAGCTTACCTTAATTACCTACTTAATTAATAAAAAAAAATTCTACTCATTTGTTTACTTACAAAATTTTTTGATTTATTGATTGATCTGTAAAAGAGCCTGGCTATCAGCTACGAACTTTTAAATCCTAGAAACCGTCTAGAAACAATACTTGCTCCGCTGAGAACGCTGGACACTTTCAAAAGTCAAGGGATGTTGCGGAAACTACGCCATTTGGGATTCGGGAAGGCGTACGTTCATAATAAAAGTCTAATAATTTTATTTTAATAAACTTTATATATATTATTACTACATTAATTATGTATATTATATAACTATAATTTACATTTAAATACATGATATTCAGCGAGTAACTAATTCAATTTTCTTCTGTTTTTTTTTAAATATAATAAAGTATCTCCATCTCCAACTTCCCCGACCCGGCTGGGGATGATTTGTATGTCCCTGGAACAAAGGCAATTCTGGAGATTTTGGGAAAGATGGAATCTCTTGAATCGTTTTCACTCTTCTTTGCTCCCTTGAGAAACGTGAGACTTCCGGCATTGGAATATGGTCGCCTTTTGGAAAAGCAAAAGGACCATTTGGTCACTCTGGACCTTTTCAAGGTGCGTACTCCGGATGGTGAGCTGTTTCCCCCTGGAATCAACCTCCCTAATCTAAAAACCCTCGTCATCAACGCAGAACAAGTAGGCAAGAAGATGGAGTTTCTCAGCAGTGCTCCCAACTTGGAACGGGTTCATATTTTGGGCTACGTGAACCCAGGACCCTCCAGGGACGACAAGTTTTCCTATTGTGACATCAATCCGGAACAAGACTTGAAGCTGTTCAAAAAGCAATGTTGCACTTTTGGTGAGAACATGGTGGAACCGCTCCTCGGCGATCCGCCAATCAATGGTAATGTGAAGGAGCTGATTTGCCGGAAGGTGTATACTCTGAAAGAGTTACGCCAAATGACGGTGCAGATGCCCAATTTGGAAGTCCTGGTGTTACCCATGGAGAATTCTGCCCTTCAACTGGTTTGCCAAAAGTGGACCAAGCTTCGGCGACTTACAATCTTGGAGCATCCTTTTGAAGGAGTGACGGATGCAGGGGTGATTGGTTGTTGGGATTCGCCATGGCCTAATAATGTTTCAACTGCAAGCATCAGGGACTTGAAAGGTTTGCCATTTGACTTGACCTCACTTTTATTTAGCTCGTTTTAGCTCACCGAGCAGTTGACCTGTTTATTATTTGAATGCGGGAACAAAAATTTTATATTATTCATCTATTTGAAATTTTTGTTGCAGACCTGCGCTATTTGAAGTGGAAGTGGGGCGATATATTCCCTGGCGCCCCTGAGGAATACGTGGATTATTACCGTTCCAGAAATGACATTTTGATGTTCGTCTCCCTTTCTTGTGGAATTTTCCAACTGCCTCGACTTCACCACTTGGAATTCATTCGCATCACTGTCAAAGTAAGACATAAAGCTGTTGTCTACATTTGTAAAAAAAACTTATTTCTTTTGTAGTTTAAGTGTGGATGTGTACAAAGTACAAAATTGTTTCTATCTTTGACTTTTTTATTTAGCTTAGCAAATCCCAGAAGGAGGAACTCTTTCGTCGTGTTCCGTCTTGTGTTCTGTCAACCATGAACTATGTTACAAATCGATGGAAACGAGTTACTAATATTTGGGAGGATTAATAATCTGATTTTTGTCAAGCCTTTTCACATTGTCGTTTAGTATTTCGAGTATATATTAGTATTTCAATATATATGGTTTTTGGAGTAAGTATGTTTCTTGGAAATCATAATTTAAAAAGTAATCGTGTGAACAAGAGAAAGAATGTAAGTAAAATTGTTGTATTGTTTTCTTAGAATTAGCATTGAGTCCTTGAGTTAATTCAAAAATATTGAGCAGATTGAGTTGAAGCTTTAGTATTAAAGTAGATGCGAATACGAAGTTACTACTAACAAGTTTGTAAGTTTTTAAGATTTGAGCTCAACAGGAGTTTGTAAGGGCAGCAATTTTGTCGATTTTTTTTGTCACTAAAGAGTAGTCCAGGGCCAAATATTTATTGGTTACTTGGAAACACTTTGCCATTCTTTTTTTATTAAATTTAAAAAGTCATTTCATCTCCGTCGAATGCTTGCTACAAGAATTAGTTATAAGACTGATATAATGAATTATTCGGCTTACTTATTATTATTTATTGACAAAAAGCCTGGATTCATAATGTACATCACAATAATACGCATGATCGTTATTAGACACATTAGACAGTATACTGCTATAATGTAAGAGTTTCTAATAAACAGTCATATTATGTCCCCCAAAAATTTGCCAAATATATCCTCAACCGTGGTACTCATAATCACAGTCACAGTCAACATGATGATGAATCTGAGCCCAGTTTCCAGTTGAAAAACCAAAACTTGCTACCTTCTCTCTCACCTCCTGGAGTAGAGCCCCGTCCGGTAATGGAGTTCCAGTGAAAGCCACAACATACTCGGCCTGATTATCCTCCACATTTTCATGTTACGGATACGGACAATAGTGCATCACGCCATCCATAGGTCTCGTGGTCGGTGTGGGTGTACACCGTGGCGAACTTGTCTATATATCAATTGAAAGCCAACAAAATTAGTACTCCGAATCAAATTTTGCAACGTAAAAGCAAGACTGTAGTATTTGATATATGACATTATCCAACATCTTACATACATTAGCGTATAAGTATCGATAACTTCCCATACTGCTTTGTTACTATCCACCGCCCTCCCAATCACCCAGTGGCCATTGTAAGTGCTGATTATTGTGACTACTCCTCCGTCGGCATTGAGCCAGCTCCCAATCTGAATACTACTGAATATTACTTACTAATTAATTTTTGATAACCTATTTTTAAACCCGTCAAAATGTTAACATTAGCAAATTGTATTATCCCTCTCAAAGCTTCACGACAAGAGATGGTACGTACGTCCACGTAATTTTTGCTAGAAATCCAGAGTCCGTCGTGGAGCTAGCCTACGACTACGACTGCCCCATGATCTACATACAACCCTACGTGGGATAATTAATTACTAATTAAATAAAATCGGCTATGGCGTTAGCACTGCCAGTAGAACCCCTCAGAAAGGATAGAGTACCTGCAGACATCCCTGATTGTGGAATATGCCTTGCCAATTTGGTAGGAGTCAATATGGTTTATGGCAAAAAGGAGGATCACTGGATGGTTGCAGACATTACTTTCACCTAAAGTATATCAAGGGTGCAATAGAAAATCAGGAATTGGGGTTTAGACCACGGCACCCAACATGACCCACTTGCCGACAACGGATCGATAAGATATATCCCATTGGACATAGCGGACCAGTTTTTACAGTGGGCGTATATTCAAACAAGGACAACTCCTTTTACAACCATAATCTTATTCCTGGTATACCTAATCATACCATTTTATTGACAAAACACTGATGTTATTCGTTTTCTCTTAATTCATTCAGGATACCTCTATCCTAGTGCATATTTTGTAGACATTGACGACGATCGACCTGTCCGTGAAGTAAAAGGAATGGTTTACATAGATTGGAACGATCAGGCACCGATGTTTGCAATACAACCCCACCTTTTCAACACCCACCTTTTCAACACCCACGTTTTCGACCTCCGATATTTGCAGTACAACCTCCACATTTGAGACCTCCGATGTTTGCAATACAACCCCAACACCCACGTTTTCCAACACGACATTCGCGGGCCCCTTGGTGTAGGCACGATTCCAAGCGATTCCAAGATTCCAGTATAAGGGATAAATGGAATATTAGTCTATGACAAATCGTGTCCTATTGTACGCAGTGAAAAGTTATGCCGCCGCCGTCAGCAATTAATGCATTTCTAACTTGGGTTATTTGATTTCAGAGAGCATATTATTTGCATTACCAGTTCTATCCAAAGTTGGAGCAGTTGGAGATGTAAAATGATGTTGAAACAGACAACCAATCGAATGGATCCGAATAAACTTCTCAAAATTTGCAATCGATCCTGTTATTTCAGCTACTTCTATAACAACAATAGTAACATCTTGGATATTAATATGAATATATAGGTAGTCAACTGCGGGGGAAAAATTCCAACAAGTTTACTTTCCATCAAAGCATCTTCCACTTCGTCAGGACTGCGCAGTGCAAGTCTTTCTCCCAAACTTTCACTACTACTCAAAGGTTACCACTCTCCCTTTCCCAACTTGCTGATGAGCCCCACTACTACGAATACTTATTTGGGGAAGATCAGAACGCTGCTGCTCATCACAGTTTCTAGTTGCAGAAGCAAGTTTTGCGGCACTCCCTAAAGTACCTCATGTGTGACGATAGTAGTCCTGAAGTAAGCCAGTCAACCCCACCCGACAATGTATATCCGTCTACACCGCTCCAGCCAAGCGTCTTTCCGCTTAGGACCCGACCTCGGAGTCTGGTTTGCTTATAAATTTTTGTGATTTGTGAATGAAGTATCTTAAAAGAATGTACGAATTATAATCATTGTTGATTTTTTTTTGGGGGGGGGGATTGTTGTAGTTTAGCATCTGTAACATACAAACGTACAATAATTTTTACTCTGTTCTTTCAAAAGCGCTAGTAGCTTTAGATGAACTGTGATTTCAAAGGTTTATTGATTGGGTGACGACAAATAGAACTGTTTATCATTTTACGAGACTAGAATGACTACTTAACTAATTAAAAGTAATTAACAATTTTGCTTAACCTACTTCGAAAAAAGAAAAATTTAGCATTTCTGTAATTGCTTAATTTTTAATTGTTGCAGCATCAATTTTCTTTGGTAACTCCCCAAGTGCGTGCAACACTGTCATTTCCGATTCCATTTTGGTTTCCTTAACAACTTTTTCCACAATTGCTACCTCATGTTGCCGTTGTTGTCTGCATTGCTCCAGAAGCAAACTCAAGAAGGCGATGGTAAACAGAGCCAAAACTCCCACAAAAACAAGCACGAGTTTCTCCAGAGTTAGTTTATCATCGGCTCCTAACCGTGGCGCGACACCTCTGAGAAGTTTATTTTGGAGCATGTACGCCCACCGAGATTGGGAATCCCAGTGCTCGTACAATCCAGAAACTTGAATTTCAAGCATCGTCTGCTTAATCCAGTATCGGTTAACAGTAAAAACCTGAAGGAAGTACATTTCAAATGTAAGCTGGTCTGGAATGTGATGACATAAAGCTGCGCTCGATGTTGCTCCTAAAATCTCATTTTCCGCATCTATTTGGTCGATTTGCAGCCAGGAATCAAGTGTTATAAATCCCAGTATTTGATTTCCAAACGAAAAACTCGAGGCAAGTTCTCCTGGATAAACGTTGCCTCCCCCTTTGAAAAACAGATCAATTTCTTCGTCAATCTTCAAACTTTTAACACGATTCTTTATTGAATCCTTGAAAGCCTGTGACTCTCCTGGGTTCCAAATGATTTTGTAGTTGTGTTTGAAAAACTCTTGTAAGGAGTCAAATGGAGCGCTTGGTTCATCCGGGACAACGACGAGACTGAGAATACTATTTTCATAAAGTAGTGCAAAGAACATGGTGACCAGTTATAATGTCGCAAACAGGGGTAACCGCTTCGTAAAAAGCTCAATATTGGGAAAACCTTGCTGGAGAATGTAGCCAACGTGGTAGTGCAAATTACAAGGCATAATATGAAGTACTTTCCCTTTCTTGAAAGAGGCCGTCATTCCTACGCAGATGCCAATTGCCCGAATGGTAGGGAGCCATGGAAACTCATCAAACATGTAAAGCCATACTGAGTCTTCGTAAAAGGATTTGGATTTGTCAACCCGCGGCACGCAGTACACCACGTAACGCTTTGTGTGTTCCGAAAATTGAGAATCCGACGTGTAATACTTATCCGTAGCTGCATAATCACGAAAGAAGACTCTGTCCCATATAAACTGAGTTTCGGCATTTCTTTTAGTAGTCCATACAAACTCAAGGCTGATGTGTACCTCCCAAAATGTAATTGGAGCCATTGTTGAGGCGAAGCACTTGACTGTGTCATTACTTCGGTGGAGCAAATTCTTGCATTCGTAGCTATTTGGGTATTTTGCAAAGAACCAGTCTGAATACAATCCACTTAATGCGACAATGATCTGGCGGTTGTTGCTCATTTTTCGTAATAGTCTTTTGTGGCTGGCGACTGGGTCCTGAATCCATTCCGACAAAACATTTGTCCCTGATTCTGGAATTAAACGCCCAAATTCGTTTACTGCAAAGAGATTCACTTCCGTTATGAGACTGGGGCCGCGAAATGGGCTCAGCTGCAGAACGAGCTTTAGACATGGGAGATTTTCCAAAAGTTTTGGAACTCTGTCATCCCCAATGGGTAAATCCTCATTCAAAATCCAAATTATGATGGTGGAAGGAAGGTACACAAAATTTTGAAAATCGTAATTAGTATAAAATAATTCAAGATCGTTGATTGAGTCGTTAGCCCGCTGAATTATTACGTCTGTTGGTCTGGAATGCCTGACAACGCTTCTATTGACAGGGTTGTGTAGGTAACTCGAGTGTGGCAGGATCATAAGAGTAATTGATTCGTGGGCTATCTTGGTAAGACCAAAGCATGGGGGTAAATCACTAAAATATAATTGGTGTTGCTCTGGTTTATGTAGCACTGCACTTGAAAATTGATTTCGGAACGTAGAATCAGGGTAATTCTCTGCTACTACTCTTGAGTGCTGATGTAAAATATAGCCTACAAATATTCCGAGAATCAGGCCTACACAATTCATTTTGTAAATTCACGTGCTTTCTTTGCGGTTTTTAGCTTTGATGTTGCTGGTTTTGATTTTGGATTAGTCTCTGCTGCGAAGATTCAAAGAGTTGGGAAACTGGTTTTTCTAAAATATGTAAAAGGGAAAAGGGGAAGTAAATCAAACTCGCCCCTGCGGTGTTCCACTAGGAAATCGATGGACGAATTAGATTAGGATTTTGACAAGGAACGGTATGGAATACTCGTTATATTGTCCTCTTGTGGGAAACTCTCCTGCTTCAAGACTTCAAGCTGGGCCACCTTATTATGCTATTTTGAAATAACACAACGGCCGTGTCGTGTTACACTACGAAGTTAATTGACGTTTCAGATCTGTCTATTGTTAGGAAATCAGTCCTCAGACGTCAGTACACGTGTCCTACTACTAACAATTGATCCACACCTCCTCCTCTCAATCTAATACAAATAATAAATAAATGTGTCCAACGAAAATTGGTTTATTTTGTATTTCTGAATCTGGAAAAGTTTTTAACGATCATGCATAGGCAAGACCTTTCCTTAATTAAGTTAAATTTCCTTGCAAAATATTCAGCTACTTGGATGAAGGTCACAGCACGCGCGGCGAAAGCCAGATTCAACATTAGCCAGTGTGGCATGCATGCATGCATGCATTGGTTTACTACTTGAGTAAAGCCTGTGTGGATGAATATTTTATCATCTCAATAATATTTTGCACTCGTGCACATGCCAATAATGCTGCTGCTCCTTCTGCGAATTAAGGAGCTAAAAAACCCTGATTCAGTCAATATACTCTTAAGATTAATACAAGCTCAACTTTCAGTAGGCGGTACAACTTAAGGTAGGAAACATTTTTTCAAAGCTTGAATTTCCTGAAATTCTGGTTTTTACATGTATTTGAGTATTACAACTAGGTTGATAATGACACACTCTTGCGTATATTCGAATGATGTAGAATCATAAAATATATTTGGAAACGGATAAATCCAATGTAGTGAGACGCATATTTATAGAGGCGCCCTTGAACTTGTATAAAGCCGAATAATGACAAACTGTGACAATTAATGTGTCATAATTTAAAATAATCACGTAATGTGCTTGTTCATCCACAGAAGCTAGGTTAATTGGTTATAATATCCTTATTAAAGGCTAGCACGATAGCAAAAAGAGTTTTGCAATTAAACCAGTCACCTCCCACCCGTCAAATACATGACAAGAGAATGAGTTTGTTTTTGTCGTATGAGATCCTCGGGGTTTTGCAGGCTCACCAAGAGGATTTCGCAACACGCTTGATATTGATTGCACTATACGTTGAAAATACTGATGATATGCATTGGCATTACAATGCCCCCGAAACTCCTCCTGAATACTTTATATTGTTGTGAATTTGCTACAAGTTAGTTTACGTAAATTAAAGCCGGTTGTCTAGCTAAATAAATACTCTAGGTGAAAGTCTTCCCCAGCAATATTTCCCCCAACCCCACCTGAGTGGTCCAATAGAATTGTGGACAAGTGAATTCAAACTGACAAGTAGTCACGTAAATGTCTAACAAAGCAGAATCAGGATTACCGGATGGCATTTCAAGATTGAGATAAACAACAATATTATGGTCTTGTGAGACACATCTCATCTCACACGCCATTCCGCTTGTTTACAAGTAATTTATGGCAACCACTGGTCTTTAGTCTGTTAAATTAAACTTTTAGTGTCTAATAATATTCTTCGAGGAGTTCGAGTTCTTCGATGTTGAATGTGACAGTGAATTTAATCGTCATGTGGTAGTCCCGCAAATGTCGAAGGATGTAGAGTGGTAAGAAAATATCAGAGGAGGGATAAATACAATTTCCTCGGACACATTTCACGCCTTCCCACTAGTTCAAAGGTGACTGCGTAATTACATATGTGCTTGCTCATCCACACAATCGTGATTACTGGCTTATATATTCCATGCTACGATAGCCAGCACGATAGTAGAGAGTTTCGAAATTACATTTTTCCAAAGTGTTGTTTTGTAGTCACGAACACCATGAACAAGCTAATAATATTTAAAACAAAAAACGCTGTTGGGTAAAGTGGTTGACGTCCCTGGTCAGTCTATTGTAGAGGGAATGTATAGGGGCACAATCCACTTTAAGTAAACCTGTTTTGGGCTTTTCTACACCCACGGTCCGCACCCCCTGTCAATCAAATATGACAAGGAAATGAGTTTGTTTTTGCCGGGTGAAAACCCTGGGCTTTTCCAGGCTCATCAAGAGGGTGTATGCCCTACGAGAAGCTTTCAAGGTTATTTCGAGCTCACCAGGAGGATTTCGTAACAGGCTGGTTGCACAATATTTGTAGGATACTCGCATTTATTGTCTCTAAAACCCCTGACGAATACCATCCTCACTTTTACGTTACACTCCCTAGCGATTAAAGCTAAATATTTAAAGCTAATGAAGAAGTTATTATCAAGGGATATTTTTGACACGTACGCTCACAATCCGTGCACTCACTCCTGAACTGAAATAAAAAAGGGAATATTAAAAAATACGGGATTTCGGTGGAAAGTGACTTGACTTTATTTTGCTCTAATTATAACACGGTTTGATATATTTACTCAATTTTTTCTACATAATTTCCCTTGACCCTTACACACTTTTCCCACCTTTTCACTAGAGCCGAGATGCCTCTGGAGAAGAATGATGGGTCTTTATGTCCAAGCCACGCGGATGCGTCAGAATGTCATCGTAAAATACGTGAAACTCAAGAGGCTTACAAAAAAGGTTCGACATGAGAAGGATAAGGGCTGATTTTAAACCAGGAGAAAAAGTGTATGTAAAGCGAATGGCAATCCTACCAGGGGAATACAGAAAGCTTATTTCCAAGTACCTGGGCCCGTTTGAGATCGAAACGATCCTCAGTGAAAATCTAGTTAAGTTAAAAACCAACGGAAGATACAATCCAATAGTGCATGTAGAGAAGATACGAAGATATCAGTCATATAGTATGAGTGAATCTTCCGATGAGGATTCCATGTACCATGAAGAACCAAAAGAGGAGGAACCTAATCTTCAAGCCGACCCAGATGTGGACATCGATCGCCAATCCGAGGTTAGAAGTACCTCCACATTATCTAGTAGTTCATCCTCGTCTTCTTCATCGAACTCATCTGCTTCAATGCAGCGAAGACCACAAAGAATCAGAAAGACTCCTATTTGGATGAAAGACTACGAGTCAGGCAAAGGATTTAGCTCGGAGTCCAGCTGCTCCAGCTATTCCGAATAAACACTTGAGAGAACGTACTGTTGTATATAGTGTAAGTAGGGAAGGATTCCAGAGATCAGGTATAAAAACCCCATCTTTTCAGTCGGAGAAGTCAGTCGAGTTCTCGCTCCCAGAGAAGAAGGACGTCTCCTGAAAAAAGAAAAAGTGTTCCAGAAGAATTTAGGACGATAAATAGGAGTGTAAAAAGCTAAACGAAGTACTCACTTGACCTAGGTCAAGTATCCGAGCTTTCAGAAAAAGTTGACCTCCCAACCCAGAAGAAAAGGATTTTGGGCGATTTAAACTACGCGAAAAAGAAATAAAAGAAGAAGGTCAGGCAGTGACCTTACGATCCCAAAATGGATTTTGGGAAGCAGTATGAATCGGTGCGAGGGTGTTTTACCATGTCTTTAATAAGACGGTTAAAGGAGGTCAAGTTTTCCCTGGACGAGGGAAATATTCAACAAACGATTACGGATGTTAAGTTCCGC
>JAANSN010004124.1:0-16031 GCA_036850665.1 Dicranocentrus wangi | reverse complement strand
AAATTTGATGACATGTAAACTAGTCTCCTACATATGGATTCCGTACACATATACAATCATTCTTTGTATTCATGTATACCAAAAGGAATCTGCAATAAACTCGTAATAATAATATATATATCTCTAATTTATGGTGCTTGGTGTGCAGTAAATTATGTATCAAAGGATTACATCATCAGATTCCATAACTACAGCTCATGAGCTTGAGAGAAGGCACAACACTCAACTGATTCTGATTTGACCTTGATCTTTCAGACTGAAATGAGTGAGGGGTGCCTGTCGTCCAAAATATCCACTCTGCATTTACGCTCCATTCCATGAACTCAAAGTAAAAATTATTTGCTCAACAAGTTTCAATCCCAACTTACATTAGCTACATCATCATTACGACTCTGTCAACTTAATTACGTATTATTTATTATATCTTGTCAAGATTCGATTAAAAAAATCCTTGAGCTTTACAACTCCAGCCAGCTCTTAATCCATGTGCAGACCAAACGTGACCAGAGCAGAGTGTCTAACAATCCACACGTGTTTACTCTTAAGATTTTCTCGTGCTTGTAAATATACACATATATATATCACGTTACGTAACGCCCATATTATGCGGTCTAAACTATTCATTTGAACGTTTACCTACAAAGTTTAAACTACAATAACTTTGTGCGCCAGGTGCAGGGATATTATTGATACATTGCAGTCTGTTACCAGCGTTGTTGTTGTTGTTGTTGCTATCCCCTGGCATCTCCCAAGTTCCGGACATTCAAAAATGGAATTGTATCTCAATAAAAAGGCCACATTTGAGGCGGGTAGAGAAGCAGAAACGTGTACTGTGTTTCTGGATGGCCGTGAATGGGCGAAGCGTTCGTGGAAAGTTCGATTGCCGAAACAGGGCAGCTACGTACTCCGTGGGAAAAATTCCATGTCAGACGAGGGGTTTATTAAGAAATTAGAAAGTACTTCCTTGAAATATCAAAAGGAAAAGGGTGACAACAGGTAAGTAGTTAAACTATTATGCAAATTATCCACGATTTTCCATTGCACAATATAAAATAACTATTTGATACAGCTTAATCCTGCTTATTATGCTATTCTTCAGATTTGTTATATTTTATTCGGCTACAAACGCAAACGACGCATACTGACTACCCAATTTATTTTGTTTGTAATTGGTCGTTAATTACCTCGTTCCTCATTAGGAACCACCTTTGCATTCACATCATAAACATGCAAGGAGGAGCCGGTACTAAAGCTAAAAGGGAAGAAGTAAAAGTACGAGTGCACGGATTTCTTGGCGACATGTTGGAAGACTTTGACTCAAGTTGCAAATTAACACTAAGGTTGCAATTTGGGATTGGCGGCATTCGCCCTCAGAATAAATTAGACTTTGCTAGTAATAGATTTTGCATTCAACAATTAATAAATACTTGCATTTTCCCCGTCCTCCTATCTCTTATTCTTGCATTAAAACTAGTTATAATATACAACAGGTATTGATGTTCCGATTTCCTCAAAGGCAGCATTTCGACCAGCCGATTCTGTTGACATGTGCATCCAAAACGAGAGGTATTTTGAAGGCAACCTTCCCGACGGATCGATTTTTCATAATTACGCTTTCTCCCCGGGATCAAGGGATTTATCAATGTCATCCTTGCCGGGGACAAATTGTTCTCCGCTGAAAAGACCAAAATACTGGAAGTTTGTCAGAAAATTCTGGAGCATCAGATTCAAACTGATATGACCATTGTGGCTAACAATGGTAAGGAATTGGGATGTAACAAAAACTTTCTCGCTGGTAAAACAAAACCTCACTTGATTTTTATTCACATTTTAACCATTGTTAAACTTTTGTAACCATAATTTGTTTTAAATCACTCATACTGGTTCGTACAAATGCAGTTTTAACTATTTTCCCGACGTAGCCCACAGTCCTGTTTTTGCTGCAATGTTTGAAAAGCCAATGAAGGAAGCACAGACCCAGAAAATCGAAATGGTCGACATGAATGAAGCCGACGTGCGAGCATTTCTCGCGTATCTCTACTGCATGGACGTGACGGCTCCTATGGAAAATGAGGCGATTGCTCTGAAGCTTCTAAAAGCCGGCCATAAGTATGATGTCACCCAGCTGGAAAAGGAAATGAGAGAAATTTTCATCTCAAAGCCGGCAAGTTGGTGTGGCGTGCAAGTGGCTCTGGAGTTGTTCCTTTTCGCCGGACAACTGGATGACGGGGACGAGTTAAAAATGAAGGCGATTAATGTTCTTAAATTGTAAGTGATTAATTGCAATATATACGCAATTCAGAACGGCCTTCACATGTACAAAAGTTTGTTAATATTGGTTTTGCAGGCACGCTGAGGATTTGTCAATTACAGCGTTGAAAGAGCTGATTCGAGGGGATGTAGAGTTAGTAGCTGAAGTTCTGCTTGAGATTTTTAAGTTGATGTCTTCCGATGACGAGGATTGAATGAATCTTGAGATGTATGTGGCCTTGAGGGATGGCGAACTGTAAATACTTATTTGACGACGTTAACAAAAATGTAGTCTCTCCTTCCTATTGTTAACCTCAACCTGTTCTATAGAAAAAACCTAATGTTACTATCAGTCATCAGTATATTGGAAAATTGTTGATGTAATTAGCTTGTCCAGAATGTATTAAAATTTACAATGTAAGTATGTATGATTTGAGTTTTAAGTGTGAAATCAATTTACTAAAATTTGGGTATATCATCACATCACATTTAGTCAATTACCGCACAGGGTGGAATGCAAGTTTTAGCCCAACAACATTTCGCCTCTCCTCTCCGCAACTAAATAGGCTGCATTTCACACAGTATTATTCGTCAGCTATATTTTGTAACAAATTATGTACTAATAAGCATTAAAGCGTGGTGATCATACTGATCATGTGAAAATGAGACACTGACGCAGGAACTGTGCAACAAAAAATCACATATATATGCATTGCATGAGTAGGAATGGAAAATATAAAATACAGAAGAGCAATATCAACATCAAAGCAGCATCATGTCGTGCAGTTACTTCTGTTGGAAATGGATGATGAGTTGGGATTCGAAAATTGGGTCTCAAATATCTACAGTCAGTAAAAAATGCACTTTTTTTACCCAGTAGTAATAATGATCAATATGTTAGTCACGATGAGCTTTGTTTCGTCAAGCTATATTATGTCTCCATCTGCATCTCCTCAAATATATGCGCTTGAACTTGGTTAATAAGTAGGTATTCTTATTTTTATGGAATGAATACTCCCAACATTGAAATTTGTACATGTGACAAACATTTATGCATACACTGGTGTAGACTGCAGCAGGTTTTCTGTGATATCCCCATATCCAACATTTTTTTCTGCTTGGTCTGCAGTAAAAAATTCTGTATAAAAGCGGATCTCCAGATTGCATAATCCACACAGCTCATCACATGCATAGGCTTAGCAAGACCAACTCAACTTATTTGACCTTGATATTATTTCTGCCTGAGTAAACTTGAGTGAGTGCAAGCAAGCTTTGCCCGTACTCTAAAAACCCTTTACGACTGCACATCGTCTCCACAATAATATCAAGACTGACTCAATATACTTTTATTCCTCGATAATTTTCAAGCCCAACATACATTTTTTTTCACTTCAAGCTAACATAATCATTTTTGACCTGTCAACTTAATCAGAGACACATTATATCAAGTCTTGTCAATTGCGATAAAAAGAACCTTGAGCTTCAGAACTCCAGCCAGCTCTCTGTCTGCTCTGAGCTCAGTGTGCAATGCAGCCACACTTGAGCAGCATAGCGTGTCTAGCTATCAACATATACTTTTAATATTTTCTGGTGCGTTTCAAGAGTTTCAATATTATGCAATATCACATAACGCCCATCCTAAGCTATTCATTTGAAGTTTAAATCATTTTGATAATTAACAAAAAAGTATTTCAACAAGTTAGCTTGACAAAATGATGTGGGTGTTCCTAGTCATTCTTGGAGTGCTAACCTACCTCCTCTATCTCTACGTGTTTTCCAAGGGGGATCAGAAATTCTGGAAAAAATACGGGATTCTTCAGATCGACGCCACGGGAGCGGTCACCGAGGCGGACATTCTCAGCGGAAAAAAGGACACCACGGAGCGGGACCACTATGCCTACAACCTGCTCGGCCCTGATGAAAAGTTTTGCGGGATGGTGGAAGGTTACGAGAAGATATTTCTCGTCAAGGATCTCGACCTTGTGAAACGAGTGTTAATCAAGGACTTTGATTACTTCATGGACCGGCGTGACTTTTTCGGTGGCGCCCAAAAGGACTCCGTCCTCCTCAAAATGATGGCGACCATGAAGGGGGAGAGATGGAAGGAGGTGCGGAGCGTGCTCACTCCTGCATTCACAACAGGGAAAATCAGGGCCATGATGGACTACTTCAACTCGGTCGGGATGGAGTGGGCCCAAGTGCTCACCCAAAAGGCTAAGGACAACAAAGGATCCGTCAATATCGACGTCCTCAACGTGGTCAACCAGTACACGGTGGACACGGTTGCATCCGCCGTCTTTGGCATCAACGGAGGTACCATCCGGGATCCAAACTTCTGTCTTTGCCACCATGGCTCAGCGATTGGGCTCCTTCCGCCTGAGAATGCTGACCCTCAACTTCCGCTTCCCTACCTTATTCCGCCTCCTCCGACTCAACTTTTTGGACATGGAGGCGCTCTCCTTTTTCGAAAGATTACTGGAGCAAGGGTTTCGCGAGAGGAGTAAGGGCGGCGGCCCCCGGCGGAACGACTTTCTCCAGTTGCTGTTGGACCTCAAAAACGGGCAGTTGAAGGGGGAGGTGGAGGAGCTGAGCGAGTTCGAGAAGGACGCGGAGCTCAACTGGAGGAAAGAAGGGACGGAATAATAATAATGTGGTGTTGACGGATGATGTGCTGAATGCGCAAAGCGTGTCCTTCTTTTTCGCTGGAGTCACGACCACCTCCAATTTCATCACGTTTGCCCTGTATGCATTAGCTCTGCATCTGGCGATTCAGGACAAGTTGAGGGCCGAGGTGGGGAGACTGGTGAGGGGAGATGGGAGTGTGGACTATGATGAGCTGGGGCGTGCAGAGTATTTGGATATGGTGGCTTGTGGTGAGTAGAAGATGCCTTCGGGCCCGAGATTGGTGAAGTACGGATTGGAACTTTTTTTTAAAAATTAACTTTTAATTTGGGCTTTTTGATTTTTTATAGAAACTATGAGAATATATCCTGGAGCATTGCGTCTGGAGCGAGTCTGCGTGAAGGAATACAAGGATCCCGAGAACGGGATTCATGTTCCCAAGGGGGCTCTACTCGGCATTCCCATCAAATCCATTCAAAGCGACCAACGATATTTTCCCAACCCGGACAAGTTTGACCCCGACGCAAATTTCAGCCAGGAGGCGAAAGCGGGGAGGAATCCGTATTCGTACATGCCTTTTGGGAGTGGACCTCGCAATTGCATTGGTAGGTTATTTATACTAATTGTAAGTAATTACAATATTAAATAAAATGAGATCTAAATATTTCTGTATGTTATTTTGGTTTCGCAATAGGAATGAGATTTGCAATGATCAACGCGAAATCAGCCATCGTTCGAATTGTCCACAACTTTCTGATTGAGCCCACCGACAAGACTCCAATTCCGATGCTGGCTATTCCCGGGAACATGCAGCTGCTCCCTCCACCCGGCTTGGAGCTAAAGTTGACTCCAATAAACGGCATTTAAAAGTTTTAACAACAATTATGTCAAAATTGTACTAAAATGTGATATGTGCTAATGCTGGAGTCGATAAAAAGGGATAATAAGACATTTTTTGTCATTTCTTCAAAACATTGTTTTACATATATTATTATTAAATATGTGTAATATCTAGGATTTTGCTACACATCTTTTGCATTTTTTTTTAAAAAGAAAGCTTTGTACAACAAAAGACTGTCACAAAAAGTTATTCATTCTTGTCAACGGAATTCGTATTTGTTGTATGTTTCCCCAATCCAAATTTCAGCAACAAGCCAGCGACAATTCTCAGGATGGGGGTGAGATTTGATTCGTCCCGATAACTTTTCTCCTACAAAGATGAAAGACAAGGGAAATAAAATTGAGATTTAAAAAAACACGCCTGCACCTGCTATTATATCCGAAACCGACTAGATCCTTATTCTATCCCAACGTTTTATTATTATTATAGTACATTAATGGTGTGCACCAGCTTGCTTACCAGCTTTAACATCAATTGGCGTTGGTAAGAAGAATATAGCCTGCTTCCAATGGGTTGGTGGATCCCATGGAGCCGTAGACAAAATGATGACATCATCATCGCTATTCCTATTCTTGCTTCCTCCTGAGAAGGTAACCGAAAAGAATCCGGCCATCGCGCAAAACTGGGTGGAGCTCGTAAAGTGGAGCTCAAACTCTTGATCCATGTACACATCCGAGACTTTACAGTTGCTCAAGTCAAGCTCCTTGACAGTCACCGCGCTTCCAATCATGTCAGACGGGTGACGAACGGTGTCAATGATTGGGTCAAGGGATGCTCTAGCCTGCATGACCGGCATGCGAAAGCCATAAACATTGTCCCAACACTGGACTTTATCCTTGTATAGTCCTGAATAAAAAATATTAAGAAAAAACAAATGCATTAATTAAGAGAATACTTGTAAACCGCAACTGGCAATTCAATTATGCAAAAATTGCTCAAATTTCCCATATATATATTTCCATTTTTTTAAAAATTTACCAGTAGGTCCAAGTGGAACTAGCTCGACAGAGCATTTGTTTGGCATGACGATCCCACCAGGTTTCAAATACTTGTCTCGAGCTCGTACGAAGGTCTCAGTCATTCCCTCGAAGAAGAGAAAGTAGCCCATAAACTCACTAATTAGTACATCCGCTGCAGGTATACCATCCTCTTCCTTATCAATGTCAATGCGATGAAACGTGATTTTAGAATCAAAGTCATTTTCACTATAAAAAAATAAAATAGTTTGAAAAAAAAAACAAATCAAAAGTGAACATTTTTTGCTATATTATAATGTGACCACATATGCCACATGGTAACTATTTTAGTATACACATCACTCCTTACAAGGCGTTGGACATGGCATCATAAATGATTTGCGAATTATCCACGGCATGAACCATCTCGGCCCCTTGCTGAGCACAAAACATTGAGAGGATTCCAGAGCCGCAGCCAACGTCCAGGATAATCCCACCCTCAATATCATCCTTTCTCTGAAGAATGGCTGAGCGGTAAGCATTCGTTCGGGACAAGTCCTGCATCAACAAAAAATGACATCATCATCATCATGACAATCAATCCATGTTTTCTTTCAACCGCAATGTACCAATTATTATTATTACGAATTAAGTTTGTTGAAAACATTTTCCATACATGACTCATCAAGGGCAACTTACAAAGATCATTTCATGGTGAATCTCAATGTCATTGTAGGATTCAAAGTACAAAGCATTATGAGTCGGTTGAGAAAGGCCGAAGTGAGGGTTAACATCATCAGTAGCAGTTCCACGGGTCTTCTTTCCTCGTTTGTCGTAATTGTCATTATCATCAGTCCGGCTGGTCAGTTCAGGCATAGGCTGTCCTTGTCCATGGGCCGATGGGGTGGTGTGGAGACTAAAGGCGCCGCTAATCTCCGATGACTCTGACTGGTTCATATTATTGTCGGCCAGAATTCGGTGGAGAACTTGCTTCATTTGCTCTTTCTCCAGCCGCAGTTGTCGAATCTGCGTGACGAGGCCGGAAGCGGATGACCTATCATCGAGACTTTCCTGAGCAGGCCCACAATTTGTGTCTTCATCAAGAGCAAAAAAGTCTGGATTTAAGGCAAAAATTAAATAATATTCATATTACAAAAATTACAATTCGCTCAGTCATGTTTAAAATATACTTCTTGATTTATTTACTTGTACATGTGTAATTAATTATTTTTACCTAAGGTAAGAAAGTAGTCTTCTTCCTCTTCGGAACCGGAAGGAAGCAAATAGTCAGTGGATGTCCAGGGCGGAGGGGTGGCTGCTGCTGCTTCACCGCCTTGGAAGAAACCATCGACAGACGGAGAGGTTACAAGCTTGTCAATCCTCTCTTCAACGCAGCCCTGGCGTCTCATGTCCCGTGCCCACCGCACAAACTGTACAAAGGCGAGATGGTCCATCTTGAAGGTGCTCTTTAGCATTTGGAAGGACAGCTGATGGGCCCTTTCCACGTGGTCCTTCATTTAGGTCGGCGGCCTCGTAACCGAACGTGGAGTGGTCGCATATGAAGCAATGGCAGGATATACCTTCTCCATCCTCTGTTGTTAAAAAAACACAAAAAAGTGAAGACAAAAACCACAATCTCAAAAATTAAAAGTTGCAAATTCTTGGTGTTTGATGATAACCATTTGTTATAGTGAATATAATAATCTTATCTTATCAACCTTGCTTCCACATGTCAACCCCTCCGGATCTTGCTCCACGGTCGTCGTCGGCGTCGTCGTTGTCATCCTCCTCCTCCTCATCTTCACTACTACTCCCATCATCATCATCATCACATTCATCACCACCACCGCCAGCATCATCAGAGCAGTTCACCTCCTCCACCGGCTCCACCCCTTTTGGAGTCTGAGCACCTCCTTGGTCTTGATCAATCCCTTGAAAAACTAGAACAAAAATCAAATTACTCATCAAGTCAGTAAAAAATTGTCAGTTTTGCGTCTTGTCACATTCTCCACCGTAACCTTATCCCCCCACACAATACATGAATAAAAAATTTAGTAAAAATTCAAGTTCGTCAGAACTGATCCTGATCCATCTACTCGCCTTCTTCAACCCCACTCAAACTAGTCATGAATAAAAAATTTAGTAAAAATTCAAGTTCGTCAGAACTGATCCTGATCCGTCTACTCGCCTTCTTCAACCCCACTCAAACTAGGCACCACCACCGGTGGAAATTCCTCCTCGGGAAGCTCTGCTTTAATTTCCTCATCGTCATCCACCGGGAATTGGATTGCTGTTCGAGATTTATTTCCTCCAGAAGACGCCATCATTTTTTGTTGATGGTTCATCGTTCGAAACCTCCAACAATTAATTAAATTTTATCTAAGCGAGAAGCACTACCACCTCCACTACTACTTTTGGTTGACTGTCCTGTCCTCCACCTTCAAAGCAGGGGCCGCCTGTGATTCCACCTTATCTCCACCCTTCTTTTGTGCACTATGAATGAGCTACGCTACAATTGTAATGCTGTCTGAATTTTGTAAATCCACACGTGTTTCACCATAAATTAAAGGCTTCACGCCGCCGCAGCAAAATAACAAATAAATAAATAAGACACATATGACTGCCAGCCAGCTTTCCCTCCACCTCCACCACAAAAGTCACCTCCTGTTGAACATTGGACCCGTTTTGGACACTCAGAAACAGTGCAGAAAATTGGGTTTGGGTTTATTACGCAGCGCAGCTGAATCTTGGATTTAATTAGTGTAGTAACACTTTTAGTTTGTTTGGCTGTCTGTCCGTGTGTCTGTCTGACAGATCACTCGATAACTTTGATATACCCTTCAACCGACTTTCATCAAACTTGGTGTGGACATATTCCTTAGAGAACAAGGAAGGTTTGGATTGAATTTGATCCGAGACGAGCCATGGGAGTCGGTTTTAAATGGCACGATTGTTTTATTTCATAAATCGACAGATGACTTAGAGAGGACCTCGATGGCGTCTTATAAGACGTCTATAATGGCGTCATATAAGTATATGGCGTCTTACAAAGCATTCAACTACGTAAGTTCCATCTCCATCATATTACCTTAATATGACTAGTTATGTGCCATGTGTACGTATGGTACATTATAAAAACAGAATAAAAAAAGTTGGGAATGGGTAAAAGAAATGTCTTTCCCCTTCCCGTGTATCTGAATATCTGTTTATGCGCACTATAACTCCCAAATGCTTCATCCCACTGACGCCAAATTTGACATTCATGTTCAATGGCTACTAAGGACAAACGCTATTGAGTTTGAGCCAAATTGGTCAAAGATCAAGTAAGCTGAATGAAAATGAAAAATATGTCAAAAATAAAAATATTGTGAGCAGAGCTCATGTTAGGGGTAATAGGCCTACGGAGGGAAGTACGACACGCCAGCCATGTTCATCGTCATCACGAGACCAGACCGGAGTTGGCAATGACACGCAGAAGGAGAGGAAGGAATTCATTCAGTTCGGCATTGGGAGTCACGGAGAAAGGTGCTTCTGGACACGTTGTTGGAGTGACCGTCTGGCCATCCGTTAATTAGTCCTAGAGTTCCCGTCAACGTCACGTCACATTAATTTAGGTTTAAGTTAATTTTGTCACTTTCGTCATTAGTTTCCCGTAAAATAAAGGCGTGATTAGTTGTCAATTGTGAATAAAACTATCCTCCTCCCCGTCATTTGGCATCTTCAATAAGCTTTCGCTTACAATATTGAATTCTCACACAGCCGATAAATTAAAACAATAGAAAAGAACTGAAGAACTTGACATTTGATAGTTGTACATATTGTACGAACATACTACGATCCCCTTCGATAATATAATGCGTTGAGCCAGGTCGCACGTACATAAAATCAAAACAATAACTGAAGTTATGCATAATCCATAGCTGCTATGTACATCAGTAGACTGACTACCTTGGTCAACGCTGCAAATGTATTTATTCCTTAGTTTTCTAAATCATCCTTTTGTTAGCCTCCGTACATGGCACATCACTAATCTGATTACAGATTTTGTTTTCCTTCATGAACTAGTCCGCGCCTTGGTGTTGGGGCAAGTTGCAATTTGCACTGCTAATCTTTCCACTATACTACACAAAATCCTCTGCTGCCTCTCGTCTCTCATCTGCCTTGTGTTTACGAAAAAATGTGTGCTCGTCGCTCCTTCACTCTTTCTATTTCGTTGTGTGTGTTTGTGTCTGTTAGGGAATGGAAATCTGAGGATAAATGTTGACAAAGTAATTTTAATTAATTAGTTTTGGTGCTTGGCACTTGAAGGAAGAGAGAGAGAGGCTTTACTGCTTGGAGACGACGGGTGACGGGCAAGGCGACATTGTGACATTTGACATAATCACGATCATCACAGTCAACAGTCAGTCGACGTCGATAGGAGGCAACAGGAGAACAGGATGGAAAAGTTAATAAATCCGTTGTTGAATCCCGAGGTAAGAACTCCAAAGATTTTGTTCGCCTGACACCTTACACCTCCTGTGAGAACTCGCAGTTTCACCTCTGACCTCTTGATAATTTTAAGAAATCACTGATGATTTTTGCTTGCACTACTAACATAGACATCTAATAATAACTGACATTTTTGTTCCAAATTTTGCAGATTCTGTCAATGATATTTGATCGCTGCGATGTTCAAGACTTGCCGTCTGTGCGACGTGTCTCCAAATTATGGCGGAGGGAGTGTCTTGCCACGTGGCGAGCCAGAAATAGGTATTTTATTCGTGACGACAAGCTGTTTCCGGGTTCTTCACAAAGTCAGGCCCTCACCCAACTCGACAAGCTCCTCCCGCTACTGAGCACTCCCGAACTAGCGGAATCCTGCTACCGACTCCAGAGCAAACCACCTCGCAATATTGTCGTCCATGGGTGGGATTTTTCTGAAAATGTTGGACCCAAGCTGGAGTTTTGGAATAGCTGTGGGAGCTGGATCAAATGGCTTTCCTTGACCTACTCCAACTTTCCGGAGTTTCGTGTTATGGAAGACATCCTGTTCAGACAAACTCCAAACCTGGAGCAACTCATTCTTCGTGAAAACACGGGGCCCGGCGGCCGACGTCCTCTCGCAATTCACGATGGTGACGGTGATGACGCCTTGGTAGTGCCACAGGAAAAGCTGAAAGCTTTTTTCTCTGAAATCCATTGTATTGATTTCAACATGGCGCAGTTCCCTGCTACTTCATGGGCCCGGATTTTTAAGCACTACCCAAACTTGAAGGTTAGTTAGCTAAAGTTATCTGTAATGTTATAATTATAATATGTCTAAAAAATCAAGTTGCTGGATTTAATGTTACCACCGTCAATGTTGACTTTGTGAATTTTTAGAAACTCGGTTTTGAATTTATCGGTTGGTCTTCATTGGCCGAGGTTGAAGCATACATGAACGATTTGCATCAATTGCTCCTTACAATCAGGGACTCCTCAGTTCAGCCAAGGAGGAGGATTTCGTTAAAGGAGCTGGATATTTTCAATCCGTAAGTCATACGTAGCGTTGATGACATTTGGTTACATAAATTAATTGTGACACATGGCAGCAAACTCGAATGTGAAATTGTGGCAATACTTATTATTATTATTCATGTCATTCCAGAAAGGGTCGTGTTCTCAATCAATTTCCACCAGAGTCCGCCGCATTATTCCAAGAGTTGCGACTCCCGCTGGAAACATTAAAAGTCGACATAGGAATGGATACCCCCAAAGAAGTGGCTAACCAACTCCTTGCATCCCACTCGGAAACACTTCGACATTTGGTCTGCTTCCGAGGTACAAGTACAACGGAGGAGGACAGGGACCACCGTCCGTTGTTGTTGAGTTACTTCCCATTTGAAGTTTACTTTGGATATTTGCAAAACTTGGAGCTCATGGGGAGACGGCTAGTCTCTGACTTCAACTTTCTCAACTTTACTCCGAATCTCAAGCGACTTGCTATATATCTTGGAATATCCAAGGGCGGAAGCAGCAGGTGCAATAATTTTACGCTGCATGTAATGGAGCGAGATTGGGCGGCGACCCGGCTGGACTGCTTGGAACAGTTGGAAGGGGATTTTGAGGTTGGAACTTCTTGGGATGCCATTGCGGCACTGGGGGATTGGATGCCAAACCTAAGAAGGCTGAATATCCCGCTGGACCAGTTTACATTTCCGGCAGTGTGCCGCACATGGAATCGCACTTTGAGAGAACTTCAACTTCAGCCCAAGAGTAGGGTGGATGATGCCACTCTCACGGGAATCCCGGCAGAAATCCTGGAACAGCAGGAGGAGTCTTCTGCTGCTGATGCATCAACTTATCCATTGAAGAAGCGAAAGTCTAATATAACCAATTTGGAAGGTAGCAAAACTCAAGCAAGATCCAAGCGAAAGTAATATAATAAGTTTAAGAATAAGCAGATTGTTATTGTCTACGTTCAACCTTTTTACATTTTTCCAGCTTTGGAAACATTTTCCTACAACGCACAAAACTCCTCCCTGACTGACCATTCGGTGGAATTCGGCTTCTCGGCCCTTTCTAATCTTCACACTCTTCATGTACGGTTCTTCCGTCCGGTACGATTCCTATTTTTCACGTTTTTGCTGGCTATACCAATCTTCAATAAAAAAAGTAAAATATTTCAGGTTGCGACTTGGGTCTAACTAATTGTAAGAATGAAATGATAATAATAATAATTGTTGGTTGCAGTTGAGCTTTGAGAATGAGCGAATATTGAAGGACGGAGTTG
The DNA here is from genome assembly GCA_036850665.1 of Dicranocentrus wangi. Lineage (NCBI taxonomy): Eukaryota > Metazoa > Arthropoda > Collembola > Entomobryomorpha > Entomobryidae > Dicranocentrus > Dicranocentrus wangi. Next base: position 2,548 of record JAANSN010004124.1, on the reverse strand, counting down.
CAAACTTGCAAATCTTTTGCGGCGGCAACGAGAGAATTTCCAACTCTCCTTAATGATCTAAAAAACTAGTGGGCGAGAAAAAATTATGCTGGCCTATCAGTGGATTTTGGAAAATATAAGCCATCATTCCTCCCCTGATTTATGATTTTATTAACTGAAGTAAATGATTAGTTGTAGTACTGTGCTCGTTGTAATGCTTTTATTTTGTAATTATGCAGATATAGTTGAAAAAGCCAACCAATTCAGAGTTGATGATATATTGTGTTGATAATGGTACACATTTTTTTCTGGTATTTACGTATTGTTAACCTGCATACCCTATTGTAGAGTTCTGTATTAATTAGTTATTAAGTTCAGTAAAGCACTTGTTTGCGTACGCTTCAAAACTTTGTAGAATTGTTTGAATGACATTAAAAACTGATCTGACTGACCGATTTGTGTTTCGTTAAAAATCATGAAAATTAATTGATTGTATAATGATGTGCGATAGTGATACGACGGTATACACACTATGCTGTTCACAATTTAATCCGCAAGCAGAAAAGCATTTTTAAAATCCAATGTGATGCTTTTTTTCACGCAACCTCCACGCAACAGCGAATACATGTGCAACATTGTTTGTACATGGTACTAATACGTGTAACGAACCTATACACACTCAAGTATACTAAAGTTTTTCTCTGATATATCCATTTTTATGCTTGGTCTACAAGTCTGCAGTGAGATTACCAGATTTCATAACTAAAGCTCATTCATGGGTTAGTTACAAGACACACTCAACTGATTTGACCCATGATCTTTCTGACTGAAAAAGTTAATGCAAGCTGCTTTGTCCGTACTCTAAAAACTCCTCTCCACGCACACGACTGTTTGCTCCATGAACTCAATGTGAATTTTTTCCTTGTCAAACTTTATGAAATGCTATGTTGATCTCACTTCTCAAATGTCTATATATTTAGTATATTTTTGTCGCTAAAAGACGCTCAAGTTTATGTGGCGTGCATTATGCTCATAAAAAGCCCCCTTTTTATCCATGAAGATGTAGCTAGAAAGCATGTAAAAAAAATTGAAGAAACATTTTATACAACTAACGTGACTAGCATAGGCATAAGGTATATCCGCCATATAATACCTTAACTAAACATAAAAATGATGTTGCACGTCATCAGAATCAGCAGAACCCAAGTGATGTATTTGAGCAAAATCGTGTATCTACCTATATGCAATGCTTTAGAAAATCTCGTAATTACAGCCACGCTGAATATTATTTTCCTGACGGAGACCTGAAGTGTACGTAGTGCAGAATAAGTTTGAGGGATAAAAAAGTATATTTTTTTTCATGTTATACATTATATTTTTAGAAAGCAGGACTGACATGAGTAGTAACTGCATCCCTTAACTCTCCTTGCAAACAAATGAGAAGTTCAAAAACTACTCATGATTTTATTTTATCATGCATGTATATTTCGAGTCAGGCCGATGTGCTCATCTCGTCCGTATTCATACACTCGTCGTGAGTCTCAACGGATGTTTTGTGAAAACTTTCTTGTGATACAGGATAATAATAATATGCATTGGTAATGTTATGGAGCATGCATGTTAATCAGTATATATGTATTATTTCCTGTATTGCAGTATAGCAAACCTATAAAGTTTATTGTACATTACACTATTCCTTATAACTACCTTGTGCAGCGTTCTCCCAATATGAAAATCCAATCTTACCCGTGATCAGATTGATTGTGAATGCTGGTTCTTGAGCCGAATGGATAATAATATATTCTTCCTTTGCTTAGAGTCAAATGGAGAATACGGGGCTCAGGGGACACAATGCAGCTTCAGGTCTCCAGTTCCTTCTAATTGAGATAAGAGTAGGAGTAGTGATACAGCCGCAGTTTCTTGGCTTCAACTTCAACTCTTAGCGGATCAGGGCAATGTAATCCCATATATATAATTTGTACACTTCCAACATCTCAGCGTGTTGACCGTGCATATTATGTTCCATTCATTTCATTCATTGCTTTAACTTACATGTATAATACGATGATTGGTTTTGGTAAAATAAAATGTGTGTACATGTTGTTGGTGAGGCATGGGATGGGATCTTATGCATACACGCAGTAAAAAAAAGGAATGGATGTTGGATGTGATGATAAGTATTCCACCTGGCGCTTAATACCACTGGTTATATGTTATCCTGGACACATAACTTTCTACTCCATGCGATAGTATGCCAAATAGGATTTTTTTCACCTTGATAAGGTATGAATGAGTTTGAGTATAATATGCATTGCTCATTCCTACTACTAATCTCTATTTCACGACTTGTATCATAAATCGACACAAGGCAGGTGGGTCACCAGTTTTCGGATAGGCCAGCAGGATAGGTGATAGGGAACACAAATTAGTACACAAAAGCACTGAACGCGCTTGTTACCGTGCCCATATGACTAATTGGTAAAAATGTTATTGAGCACAGAAAGATAGTAGTGTGAAGCAAACAAAGAACAAAGGGTATTTTTGTATTGGACTCTCAAGTCCTGTATAA
>JAANSN010004123.1:0-16034 GCA_036850665.1 Dicranocentrus wangi | reverse complement strand
TCCTAATTTAATAAATACGTTAGATTTACATTCGTAATAACAGCATTCGGATAGGTTAAAAATAGTTCCATTTAAATAATTTCCTACTAGTAAGCTATGTTTTAGTAGCAGTTAGTATGTTTTTGCGATTTCTGAAATTCTGAGTGATAATACTTTTCTTTACAAACTCTTGTAGCTGTAAAGTTTAAAACTTCAATTGGCATAGGTAAACGTACGGAGAAACACGGGTGCACATTTCACATTAGCTAAACATTTTTTTAATGTGTACAAAAATACGTTATGTAAACATCTTATGTAATTAACGCAGCATGCAAAAAGAGGTAAAAACGAAAATATTGAGTTTCTTTAGTCATAAGTTATGAAAGTCTCACATCAGATGTAGCACAATTTACAACATATGGAATGCCATGTATGTTCAACTGAAATTCAGTCGAAGTAACATTTGGTAGTGCTTAACAGATAAAATTAGCAGTATCTTGGTATACATTTGCTTTTTCATACACTGCTGACAGACAGACCGTGAACTGCAAGTTGTATTAGATCTTTTGTATAAATCATGGCCCCAAATTCTATTTTTGACGTAGAGGGACGTATGTATTTTTGTTGTGTTAAAACGATTAATTTATCATTAAGCTTATCAATTAATAATGCCAATGACATGAGTGCTATTGAATGCATACATTATGCAGCCAGTGAATGCATATATTCACTGGCTTTACCAACGATGAATTACAAAACATGGCACATTTAAACACAATAAACATTTCATCTCTTAGAGTGTAGCCTACTGATAGTGTGATACTAACATTACTAGTACTAACACGTAAAAATGAAATAAATGCATTTCTAAAATACATGATCATGTTTTAACTTTAACTTTACTTTTTAGAAGTACACACATGTGACACATGCAATACTTACGAAAAACAAATATCTATTACAATCAGGTTCATGAAATGTTTTGTCGCGGAGTTGCATCTCGTATTAAGTCTTCGGTTTCGCCGGGTGCATGGTGAAGGAAGGGATCAAATCTTTATACAAAATCATTTCTTCGATCATCTCTTTTATCTCCTGTTGGGATCAAAAAACATAATCAATGTCATTGATTCAAAATTGCAACATTTACATTTATCTGTGCATGTCATCGTGCATGAATAATGTAAAATACATGCTCACATGCTGATATCCGTACACAATTTTAGGGCTTTGAATAAAATAAATACAGAATTGCTTTTCTCAATACATGAAAAAGTATTCACATTACCGCATGTCTCGTGCATTTTTTCAAGCTGTGTATATAGGTACTCATATATTGATACACATGCATGCCAAAAATCGTCATTTGTAAATCTATGCATGCAAATTCATTCGCTTTCTCAAGACGTTTAATTATCGATCCACCATTGGTATTGCTATTAAAAATACACCCAATTGTTGTACAAGCGATGTTATAATCTTATGCATGCATGCCCGTCCTGGAACTTTGTATATCAGGGTTTATGTTTGCAATATTTGTGTGGTTGCCAATTCCATGAATTTTCGTGAGTTGTGGATTGAGTAACACTGTCAAAGTGGGTAAATGTGAGTGGATATGATTAATTAAAAAATATATTGAAATTAAAACTTATTGATTTAGTAGTTTGTTTGCACCTATAACAAAAACACAATATTGACAATCTATAATCCCGTCCCGTCTTCGTCGCTTACAAAATAAACATATCGTACTTGACTAAAGCTAATCCGCAAAAGGTTGGTCCAACGCAAGACCTATTTTACCAGAAACACACAGCGTGTACAAAACAAGTATGATAAAATAGGTCTTGGATCCAACGTGCATATCACGTACGTCTCTTTTTCGTGATTGTTGATAGTCAGAAGTAGAACAAATACATTGTAACTTATTAACAAACAAAAGGGTGAAAACTTTAAATCTTTAAACGTATTTTACTTTCACTTGTTTCATATATACCCATCTATCTATACCCATGCCCCAACCAAAGTACACAAAGTTGAGAGTAAAGGAAATTAAAGTAAATAAGGTACATGGTTTTTACAACATTTTAAATTGAGCTGTGACGATTCATTCAGATTGGCCACTCCGATTTTCTGGAATATTTGATACGCATTACATCAACGGAACAGTACTCCATTTCATGCTCACTTTTACCATCCGTAATGTTCTGCGGCACCGACACGACCGACAAACCTGTAATTTGTTGAATTCGCCATCAATCCTTTTGCCGCAAACGAAAGTTTCAAGCAAAGCTTTTAAACTATTTTGGACAGAAATGATCAATCTTTATCCTACATGGAGTACATTCGTTTCAAAATTGCACCGGCCACATGGTTGGTGTGTCTGACTGAAAAATGAATTGATTGAAATCCCTACTGCAAAATATACTGTACAATTTGTTTCAAAGTGTTATTTTTTTACACCCACCGGGCCACCGCGTCTAACGGTAGCACATATGAATCGTGCTTTATTACATTTATCATATTATCATCATCAACTCGACAAGTAATATAGCTTTGCTTAATACAAGATCTACATAAACACGTTCTACAACAATTTTTGAAAACATAACAAAACAATAGCAGATATACAGAGGATTGGAATATTGGAAAGGGTACGCTCACTACTCCTAATTAGATATCGGAGTGCGTTTTTGTAAATGATTTAATAATTAACACGAGTTCATGAGTTGTACATTCAAGTTGATCTATAGGTAGTGTAGTAAAAATTAATTAATTATATACAAGGGGTAAAATTCATGTTTGATGTCGTTTGATGTAAGAGTGAAAAGAACTAAATGACTCGCTTGTTCTCGTGAAAGAATGCATAGTTAAAATATTTACGATTGTCGTAAGTAATCTTAGCTAGCAAAACTTAAATATTCTTCATGGAAGCTTGAAAGTGACAGTATTGAACGGAATGTATATGGTTATTTTAATTGTGTACATATTTACTATTTTGATTTCATTACATATATTCCATAAACTCAATACACCTTGACTCGATGATTATGTACTAGTGTAGGTTTTGATCGGGTAAAATGTTTGTATTATACTGATATCAATTTTCATGTTTGCGGTGCCAGTCATGCTGCATTCATTAAAACCCTAATAAGATTCTTCGGCATTTTATTACAAGCTAGTATAACAATCAATCAACCAAACTGACAAACTCGGGTTTTATGCGTAATCTTAGATAATACGCATGTAACCTAATTGCAAGAGTATTTAATTATGTCTGTATAGTATTTAAGGTACGTTGACTGGGAATGTCATGCTTAAAAATTTCTCCAGTCGCACGCAGAATATGCACATACGCAATACGTACACTCCTTATTTTCAACATTGCATAACTGTTCCACGATTATGAACATGCATCAAAGTCACGCACGCAGATCATAACATACTTAATGCACGACTAATACAGACATGGTTTGTGTTGGTAATTCTTGTAATCGCCCAACTCAGGTAATCTGCTTAATTAAAGTTACCAAAATAGTTATAAAAATGTTCAAGAAAGTCTCCGTTAGGCCTTCCACATGCCCCCCATTCCTTACATCTCATCTCATTTCACAGGCCTTGTACGGAATAATATGGTACATGCATAATAGGTAACTTGGTTTTATCCATTTCAATAATTTTCACATGGCACATGCACAATGCACAGCAAGCTCCCATGCAAAATCTAATTCTAAAATGTATCCGCTGCTCCGTTCGGACTTCTACAACAGCTTTTCCTCGTGAAATTAAAGTTGTGGTTGATAGCGGGGGTGCTAAAAACCAGGAAATGATATCATAACGACTTTCTGTCTGGTTTTGTACATGAAAATTACAAAAGTTTGATTTCTTTCATAACAGACAAGTGCGAGACAAAGAGCAATCTAGTATATTACGTATTAATGTTAGCACCGTCATAAAATAAAAATTCGGACAAACATACGCTTTCTCTAACGTTTCGTGTGTAATATATTTTTATGTTGTGCACAGGATTATATCATATTTTTGTGTAGGGATAAAACTGTTGGATAATGATTTTTATATATTAAATGAATATTAAATATTGGACGATTTACCGTGTCAGTAACATTTCGAGGAATATAAAAATTGAATTGTCTCTGGGAAAACTAAAAAGATTATTAAAATTCATTTAAGGATATTCGTTTCAAACTGTAGATGAATTTTGATAACTTTTAGAGTTGAGTTATCTCATCCGGACATGATCGAATACTGTCAGAGTCGACAATGACCTCAAATGGGGTCATAGGAGACTTATTTGGAGTATTTGTAATGACAGTTTGGGCATTGGAGTATCGGGATGCCCTTGGTGTTCTCAGAGGAGGGGTCACCAACGTTAATGTAGACGTTGAAGGAAGAGCAGTACTGACTGTTGTATAAGTCGGTTGAGAACGGCAGTATGGCCAACGTTCATAAGAGTCCCGGTTCTTACCACAAGACAATGTCCGTCCAAAAGCTCGCCGAAATTTCACCGACATGGCATTGTAAAGTATGGGGTTGATAGCACTGTAAAAAACAAAAAAAAACGTGATAGTGTATAGTTATAGTAGCGTAATGTAACCCATAAAGTATTTTTTAAGATACAATGATCTCAATGATGGCCGTACATCTTTACGAGTCGTTGCAACCATTAATGTCATAAGGGTTTTATAATGGGAACATGTAACGATAATGCGGTAATCATCCACAAACAGTTGTATTTTTCTCACACTTTAAGCTTCCCTTCTTCTTCATATATTTCGGGAAAGCAGAATTAGTGTTATAAAATAGATTATATTCTAATAAAGTTTCATACTCGAGCTACTTCGAATAAAGCCATATTTGGTAGAATCTCGTAATCCTAGAGCAACTTAGAACGCAAAATCCACGAATTCACTCTTTTTTCTCTGTCAACGTAATATTATATTATACGACTCATTAAGATATTCGCCGGTTACATTTCTTGCTAGAGAAAGCTCTTAATGGGAAATTTCTTTTCTGTTCACCAAACCTCCAACAACACCAATTTAAAGGCGCCTCACGACAATCCACACCGTTTGGTAACGCCTTACACCGAAAACCATGAAGCAATACATTCTGTCCTATTTTAAATTCACTTTTGATGCACTACAAACTACTCTCCAACAGCACCAATTTAAAGGCGCCTCACGACAATCCACACCGTTTGGTAACGCCTTACACCGAAAACCATGAAGCAATACATTCTGTCCTATTTTAAATTCACTTTTGATGCACTACAAACTACAACGCGTCTGTACGGTAAAATACAACATGCGACTCCAGAAAACATTTTCGCCGTATTGTTGCTCAAACCTAAATCGTCAACTGCCTTCCAGCATTCCGCAATTGATAGGATTCATCACTTAACAAGGCGAAATTTAATTGGAACTCACTTCTAATAACTTCTTAACTCCGAAATAGCAATTGTTTTGCTAAATGCTAACTTTAAGACATATCCCACTGGTGGCTTCTAATCCAGTAATAAGATGTTGTAAGAAGTAATAGTTATTAAATTCTCTCCCTCCATAAAGTGTTTAGCTAAATGCTAACTTTAAGACATATCCCACTGGTGGCTTCTAATCCAGTAATAAGATGTTGTAAGAAGTAATAGTTATTAAATTCTCTCCCTCCATAAAGACAGTCGTTGAGGATTGATTTCGAGGAACTATATGAATGAAATGTGTAATTACAAACAAAGTTTACAAAGTTTCTCGTTATCCTTGAACCCAGAAACAGGTGAAAGCATTTGGAATCACAAAGACACAAACTTTATAAGTGTAAGTCGCAAACACAATGGCCTTGTAATCAAATTATCAATGCAAGTTAAGAGAATATCGTACCCCCTCACACGACAATCCCTCGTCTGTTAAATTCATTCATAATAACATTCGTAAAACTACTTAGTTTACGCACACAAAATTGGAATAATACGCAAGAATGGTCTTTTCTCGGTATTAGTTTAAGCCTGGGCTTGCTTGACGCGTTACAAAATGTAGAAGTTTGGTAGAACTCTACGTAAGTCATAAATGAAGATTAGTGCGAGGGTTTACTTTCTTCTGAGAAAAGGTTAATTCGATTGAACAACGTCAGTAACCTAAAGCAAATTGCTAGCTTAATAAAAACTATATTTTTTACATGTGCGACCCATATAGGTCTTAAAGTTTTCATGGTTGTTGTTGTGTGTCCTCTATTACACGAAGTAATGTGGAAAAGAAAGTTGATTTTTACGGGTAATATAATAGTAATTAATCGCTAATCATCCATGTACAGTGATAATGCTTGCAATATACATTTCACCTAATAAACTATTGTGTGTATGAATTGGTAGAACGAAATCAAATTGACTCGAATAACAAAAAATGATATATTCCAATGGATCCTTAGATTTTGCGTGGCTGGAGAATCTTACAAGCTGCTTTCCATCACGTGATGAACGGCCATTCAACCACTATCGGCATTATCATTTTTCTTGTATATTTTGCAGGGATTTTGGCGCATTCTACGTCAGAAAATCACGACGTCTGACTGCCCGTCTGACTCATTCGTAGAATGCGCTTGAATACATTTGACAGTTCAAGGACCGCACTGTATGAACCGTCTATCTCCGAGTAGTAGTAAACTGTTTAATTTGACTAGATTGTTACCGAAAAACCTTAAGATACTCTTTGACTGGTGTTAGTAATTATCCAAATACTTAGGATAACATTTTCCTTCTTCCTGACATAATTACAATTCTCCTTTCGCCATACGATACATACATTTCTGTTCTTTAAGATAGATGTCTAAAGAAGCTAAATGCATGTTTATATACGTCCTATAAGAGTAAGAGCATTTACGCTCGCTAATGAAACTAGCATACGGAAACCAGCCAGGCAACTACAACTTTCACTGTTTTTGCTTACCCTCTCCTATTTGCTCACAAATTATAGACTTTTGGGATAGTGCATTTCATCACACGGTCTACTCCACTGCTCGTACATTTCTGACCCTGATTTACACTTCCATTACGGATTACGGAAAGTAGTGCTTTCCCTCCCCCTGTCCGGAGACAGGATGAGGATGCGTGTGCTTTATTATAGCCAGTAAATTTACAACTTCACACGTCTTCCTTCCGACGAATGTTAAGAAAACTTTGTTGGCATGCAGAAAGCGTTGAAAATACATATTAAGTTTATTAGATTCGCAGTCAGTCGTCGTGAAAGGTCCAACATTCAGTCTCGGATGGTTTTAATCAACGAGGGCATATATCATGTACCATTCCTTCAAAACAGATCCTCCCTGACGGTAAAGACGACGTGAACACAGCAGGGGAATTAAAATTGCTTTCCTATTTTTTTAATTCAGGATTTAATTAAGGATTTCAATCTTTATCGACTTTATATAATCCTATCGCCCAAACCAACATTTAGGTCTTTTTAAACAAAATGTCATGATGAGCTATCTATCACCTACATCTAACGAGTTCTAAATGTACGTGTTTTGAGTGTTTTTTCTATACTACAATACTATACTATAAAATACTATAAAAAGTTTAAGTAAATTTTGTCCGTTGAAGGCAACGTTTGGTTGGTTATTGTTGTGAGACCCAATCGACCATACTTTTCTTATGGTAATGCAACGTAGAAAATGTGGTAGTATCTTAAATTTTTCACACATGTGGTCCTGATGCTATGAAATGTTCGGAGAATTTAGTCCTTTCCTTTTCCTAGCAAATGAAAAAAATCGTGTTACATATTTGTACGAAAACATGTTTATAACGCTGAATTTCCTCGTTCCATGTTCCATTCTCATTGACGAGTAAATATAATATGCTTCATAACATCCGCATCCCCAGAGCTTAAAATATACAGGAAAAGCCTGCCCTGTGTACACCACACGGCTGCTGGGAGCACCAAAAATGTCATTTTTTTTTTTTGAAATTTTCGCTTCAGAGACTATGGCTCCGTACTGTATGTAGGTATGTGTATTTCACAGACAGACTACGTTCGTTCCAAGTTGAGAAGCTAAATAATAATAATAACTGTCGAGGAGTTAAACTAGGTACTTATCTGTCCTACACCCAGTGACTACACATTCGGTTTTGACAAATGTCACAATGACGCAAAATTTTAGAGACATTTAGAAATATAGCAAAACACAATAATTAGTAATGGGGTATACGGTAATAGTGCCCATGCTATCTTTCTAAAGGAACAAAGTAATACAATAATATAAAACAAACTCAAGTATATAATCATCAAAATGACAGGCTGCGTCCCCGAGAGATGATACTGATCCTTTTCCGAGTCAGAATACATTACATTACATCTGACAATTTAGCAACATGCTGCGCCCAAAAAATGACAAATAAGTATAAACAAACCTTTCTTCTAAACAGTACACCAGTTCCTTCCCTTTCGTTTAATACCATGCACTGAGTGAAGATCATTTTCAGGATTAAAGTCCCAGCAGCACAGTTTTTGCTTTAAGTCAGCTTTAAAAAACAGCCATAAGACTTGACTGATGTTAATACAAACACGACACGAGCAAAGCCATACATAATATGCATGTGGTCTAAATAGTCACTAGTCACGTCCAACTGTCAAAGCTAAAACCATAGTCAGTATCGTAGTCAGTGAATGAATATGAAAATGAGGGACAACTTGTACACTCGGGATTCTTTGTGACCTGATGATGCACACTACAATGAAAAATTATCCCAAATAAAGATCATCAACATATCTTTATCCCTGTTCCCAAAAGCTTGGTTTCTATCCAGCAAAGCAGCAGTAGTTGCAAAGATTAAAATCATCGTTCTCTCGACTTGATCCCATTAAATGCTCAGTATAAATTTTTATCAGTCATTTTATGTCTCCCATCACTTCCCCTCGGTTTCATTTAGTCGTATAAATTTTTTTCGTTACACATTGAGTCTACTTATAGCGATCTTTTGTCCGCCAGATACAGCAAAGCTGCAGCGTAGAACCAGAACCGCTAAGCGTTATAATGAGCGTGTGTATGGTTGTTCGCAGTTCAATAAAACGTACTCGCTTTCGCAGTAATGGTGCTTCAGTCCTGTGAAAAACCGTTTATCAGGCGAAAAACACATAAAATCTGCCTAGTTGTTAGCTAAAGCGCTCATGTAGCAATCATTATGTCATATAACGAGGTACTATAGTCAGCTATAGTGTCGTCACAGGCATCATTTCATGTTTTCACTGTTTATGTGTATTGCGTATATCTTCACAATTCGCATTCATTCATTCATAATCCCCGTTTTATATAAATGAATTTACTGAAGTACCACTTTCTTTTTATTCAATGCTTTATTCTCGATTTTGTAATGCCAATTAAGTTCAAATTACTACTTTCCATGTTAACTTACCACCTAGTCTCTTGATTATACTTTCTCCGTGTCATAATATAATAATTACTTTCTTACTAGTCGTTAATACTATACTCGAATAAATCGTGTTTCACTGGATTTTATTATACGTATATTGAAACTTAAAAACGTTAATTAATTACACACTTGTATATTTTCTCAAGTGTTTCAACCCCACCTGCCATAGCGTCTTAATATCTCCATAAAAGGTCTTTCTTATTCTTTCCTTTAGGTTCCGCCGCCATGAATTCATTGAAGCGATTACTTCCCCATGATACTTTTTTACCCTTCAGTGTCCAACTTCTAAAACGCAGCTTATTTATTCTCTACCTGTATTTCCATTTCCCATTTAATTTTTCTTATTTTTCTCCGTTTCTCATAAAAGGAAGGACAACACAAGGGAATGCAGCATGATTTTGACTGGGTTAGGGTTAGTGATTAAAATATTGGCTACATGTGCTTGCGTACCGAGAAAAAGTTCAGAGGTTGCTGGCCTTAAATTCGTCCTCTTTGATATGTTCAAATTGTTTTGACTCCCACCAGCTTTCTAGCGCTGCTGTGTGCTTTATTACACTTCCTACTTCAAAAAACGCTAGTTCAAAATGAGAACTGATGTGAGCGAGGTTAGGATTCGTAGTATTTCATTTTTCGTTTGCAACTGTACTCATGCAGGACAGAGGTAGAATTTTTTGGTTTTATTACTTCACAACTCCCTTTTATGTGTAACTTATTGCATCATCGGACTACATTGAAACGCTTTACATGACTTTACTCAAAACATCTTCCTGGCCGAAATCCTCACGTATTTTTTCAGTAAAAATTAAAGCATCTTACCTGTTAATGTATACACACGTCTTGCACAACATCAGATACCACAAGTCCATAAATTTCTCCTTTGCCAAGGAATTGTACACCAACATGCCCCGGTATGGAAGCCAAAGTATGGCAAATATTACGACTACCATTACCAACATCTTGACAACCTGAAAATCATAAAAATAATCTCTCTTAATTATTACTCATACTTGTACGGTGTCATAAGTTTACTGCAAATGATTTTGTATTTTAAATACTGATTGACCACGCTGCATTAAGAACGAAAAACTAGGATATACTAAGGCAAGACACGCGGAGACATCATAAAATGTTTAAATAATACTAGGGTTCGAATATATATCACAATTTGTTCTAATCATTAAGGACATTGAATGAAGGGGTAATAGACTATAATACCTCAAATGTTCGTATACATGTATTTGGGCATATTTTTCACTGAAATTTTTCTTTGCCTGAAGCCGTGTCTTAGTCTATGTCTAGCAACTAGTTAATAACATCATGCTTCTCTTAACTAATGCCATTTTCATGAGTTTCTCTGTGTTTGATGAAGTGAAAACATGACAAAGGAAAGGCTCAGCGGGATGTTATATATTATATTTATCACGAAGCATAGTATTATACCATACTATAAGGGATTTGGTACTCATAAAAAATCTAAATCTTGTTAGATGCCTTGTTTTTTCTCAGTCCCTGCAGCAAGCACACTTACGCCCTAACGAGCACATCCGGTTTCGCCTCGAGGAAGCATGTGCCTGTGTCTCGGTACAGCCAGTTTTTTAGTTAAAATTATGACGAACACCCACCCTGTGGTTCTATTACAATAGTATGACTTTGCTCTCCCGTAGCCTCAAGTTTATACATATATGTACATACATACTTATAGCACGAAACAGTCCAGCATGAATGATTTCAAAGAAAATAAAATAAATGCGTTTACTTTTACTGCTCTATATCTTTTGCTACGCAAATGTTGGAATGATATATTACATAACATATGTACATTAGTACATTACAATATTATACAATACATACAAACTCATTCATTTGTGAAAATTGAAGGCTTAAACAATTTCCTGAGAAGTCTCGCGTCAAAGCCCGAAGTCTGGGACTGAAGTTCATTTCCTAACCATATTCTTAAACCATACAATGGAGGCATAAAATGAGAAGGAAAATCAGAGATCACATTTTCGTGGAAAATTATTTAATTTAGTAGATACAAAAGGTGGGTGTGACTGACGATGAGATTGATTGATGTTTTACAAAGGCTTACGTATGATTTGCAAATTGTACGCGGTTGTTCAACTTATCACATGCATTCTTTCCATTGAAATAAACTTGTGACAGGTGTCTTCCTTTGAAATGCCTCAAATATGCCAATTATATGGTTTACATCACAGTTTTATTCAAATAACAAAAATTTGATCTTCTACAATCATCTTTCCACGTTAGACGACTGCCAACATATAGACTTTCAGTTTTGTAAAGTAACCAACATCACCGAACTAATTTGCTACGACCAGGAACTTTTCAATTTAACAAATTGAATGTAAATGAGAACCCTCAGGTGTTGTAGACATCCTTGAGGTGATTTTCTTTTAAAAAAAACAGCGAAACTTTGCCGAATTTAAACCAATAATGACGGTGCACTCAATGTAAAAAGTTTATCGTCTTGTCGGCAACGACGAATGAAAGCATACTCTTACTTGAAATATTCCGGCACATTCAGGAAACTAGGTCGTCAATAATATTATATTAAGAATAGATATGCGAATTACCGCAATCTGTCAAAAAGTTGTTTGTTGAAAGTTAAACTCAATCCAAGTTGTAGAAGAATGTAAAGTATGTGCCGGGACCTTATTAAGAAAAATTGCGACTGCGATAATATCATCTTACTACCACATGTGACCGCGCCAGACTAGTGACAAAATCTCAATTATGAAGGGCATATACTCTTCTTATTCATTTGCTGCGCAGTAATGGCGCAAAGTGTAAAAGTGAAATGAATTCAAGGAATAGTTATTTCAAGTATTGAATCCGCCACGGTTTTCGACAATGAGCTTCAAATTACCTTAATTCCTTTTTAATGCTTTCCTACAAAATGCAGTGCAACAAGCACGCCAAGTCAACTGTGAAAGAAGTACAATCCGAACTATAGTCATTAGCGGTAAGTGGCGCTGTTTAAAGGAAATCGTTATCAAGTCTATTAGCACACATCTCGTTTCCCCGTCTGGCTCCTCAAACACGTTTTACAATCTAGGAACGGAAATGATCAAATGATACATCAACATACCAAATTCTTTTTAAAAATATTAAATCAGGATCAGTTTCCCAACTAGTTCTAGGCAAAAGTTGGGTAGGGAAGGAGGAACTTCAACAGAAGAAAAATGTTCTTTCCAATAAGCCCGAAGGAGTGAAAAGGAAGTTTCCGTAGGATTTCCTTGCATTCATTTGCCAGGAATAATAAGAAAGTTGTGACATATTATTACTTGAATTGTTGCCACAAGAATCCTCACCAACCTCACACAGTTGGAAAGCAAAAGTTTGCCTACAATTTTTATAGATTTGTATCTTATCATTTTCCATTTCCCACACGAGAAATGTATTATCAGAGGAAAACAGGAAAACCAGGGAAATTGTAACTAGAAACTAGACTTTGTAAAATTTGAATGAACAAGGAAAGATGCGTCTGTTTCGAGCCCCTTATTGCATTACATTTCAAGATGGTCTTCCCCGAAAACTCAACCATCCATATCTCAAAGTTCTCGCATAAATTTTTCCTCCGTTTTCCAGTAAACGAGTACGACTCTTAAGAAGCTTTATATTACAACAAACTTGCATAATATAAAGTATATAAATCCTACTCATAGTGCACTTTTATACTGAAAACTCTATTAGGTAGATAAAATGGATGATTATTATACGCCAGTAGGGATGTATAACTCGGTCACAAACAAACAACTCTGCCTCCTCAACTGTTTCTGACTGGAGTATGTGTATTTATATACTTTATCATATTGAAGCACTTGCACACAATCTCACGGCTAAAAAAGTCTGTGAAGTCGCTGATTATTCCAAGTAAACATTTATTTGAGATTATCAACTTTTCTTTCTACTTTCACATGACGGGGCAGATAAGGGTGAAAGCAGGAGCCAAACTGTTCCTTGCCACACTTTCAGGGATAGAAAACCCATAATATTTCGGATACTTGCCTGGCCAATATAATCTGCATGCTTCCATTTCCATCACCCCCAACCAATCACACAGAAAGCACATGAAACACATCTTGGAAGAGAGTGACCTTGTCGTCAATGCTATCAGTGTTTGCAAGTCAACTTGAACATGCAGCGCTGTGAACAGGAATGGGTAGAATATCTAATGCAAACACTAAACACCAACAACTTACTTTTCTACACTACTTGTTTACTTACTTTGTTGAGGATGGATACTTTGATAAGAATATAAAGTTCAACAGTATTTATGGTATTTATTTACCAACATCCGGAATGTCGACAAAAGTAAAAAAAAACTTGATTTACATGACTTTATTATTTCAAAAGTTGAAGAAACAAGGCGCAATGCTATTTTACACATGAGTAGCAGTGCTTGCAGTGAACCAAAAGTTTCCTGGAAGGATAGGGTTACATTCACAAAGAGCGAAAAGACCACATGTAGTGCCTGATGTTGTCTAGTATTAGCAAAATGCCGAAAGATCATAAGGGTCCGAACCGAATGTCTGAAATGGCATAATATAATGCATGAAGTTGTATCAAGAAGTAAAGTTACGTTACAAACCATCTATCACGCATACATATCACGAATACATATACATATACAATACATATCATGCATATCACGAAAACTTTTTAGAAGCAAGAAGCGTGAAATTTTATCAGTGTTGTGGGATATGGAACTGGAGTTTACGCTCTTAAAATGGTCGCAAACGTGGAGTAGTGTTCCGCAAAATAAAAATGTATGCTACAGTGTTTGTTTTAGGTAGCCATTACGTATGTAGCATAATGTTAGCATTATCATTAAGAAGCGTGGTATGGAACCGACTACGTTGTGAATATAAAGCAAACAAAAAATAAAGTGACATATAGGTGAGATATCAGTGCTTTGCCCTCAATAAAAGGGCTATTTCAAGGGACAATATTGCATGCCTCCATAATTTCCTGATTAATGGGAGTAGTTTCAGGAGGAGATGCACACCTTACATCGTTAAAAACCAAAAGACTCTCTCGAAAGCGCGGAGAAAGTACATTATTCTGCAATTTTAGATAAAAATGATAAAGAGAATGATACGTTTTATATGGAAATGAGTTTAGATCTTCATTATGGTCAGGATGTGATATTGTGATATATGTGAATGAAAAACGGAAAGATAGCGAAGGCGAATCTGGGAATGTGTAAATGTATTCGACCCTCTACCAATGTCATTTGCAGTAGTACTGTAATACTTACTTTATTTGAGAAACGATATCTTGTCGCAACTCTGGTTAGTTTAGTACCGCGATGTGATCGGAAATATAGTAAAGTTGGTCTTGTGCACAAAATCATTTGCATAGCTGTTAGCTTGTAACGTTACTTGAAAATAGAATTATAATTCATAGAGTCATTTACGTAATAATAACGGAAACTGGGTCCATGTATTTGTTAGTTGTACATGTTTGCCTTTCGTGAATTTATTTTCAGCAAGATATTTTCATAATGCCCCGTAAAGCATTTAGTGTATTCAATGGTGATATTGGCAATAATACAGGTCATCAGAAAGCGAACCGGAACAATATCAGAAGCATTACTAGAAATACCGCTGCTGGATTGAAACTGGACCGGGGAGAATCACTAGAATCGGTATAATAAATGATAAGGCTATTTGATGACGTAGAAAAATGTTCGTGGATTCCTGAACGAACTACAAATACCTACATAACGTATCGGACATTATTTCCTACCGCAAACAATCAATTTATCTTGCAGTAATAAACGGAGAAAGTACCTTCGTGCAATGTCAAAAAATATTAGTTGAAGTTTTGAAGTTGAAAAATATTAGTTTGGCCAATTCTATTCTGCTGCAATGCAATGTGAACTGGCGTAGTAAATCATATGCACATATAATGATATGATTGATTGATTGTTTGTTTTAAACTAATTTTGCACCCTTTTCATTTGTTTGTTCCACAAGACGCCTACATTAACCGTATTCTTGTTATTATCATTTTCAATCTATAGTAGACCACCGCCATACACCACTGCAGTCATGCCATTTGAAGAGTCAGTTAGCAAACGGATATTATTGAATTCCTGACACAAACACTTCATTCCGCTTCTTTCCTTTTTTCTCGCCTTGGAAAACGAAAGTCATGGACGAGACAAGTGAAGCAACCCTCTCACTCTTCTCACAAGGTTGCGGTTTCATTCAACTTTCACATATTGACTATGGCTTTTTAGTTGGTTCCTCCTCTTCATTAGCCCATAATGTAACCAAATGGGGGCGTAGCCTACTAGGATTAACAGCGTGTACCTAAAGTCGTCAACAGTTATTCAAGATACCAGCTAAAAGTAGACAAGCTTCTTTGGGGTAATACAACCTAACCAGTAGGTATATGATAAGCTGGCAACATGAAACATGATGGAACAAATTGATCCACGAAAAGAATCACTATATATACGTACTTTCTTTTTTCTCCAGAAATTCCAGAAACGTATTAAATTAAGTCAACTTTGCTGCGTAATATTATTTGCAGCTTGAGGAAAAGTACATTCCAAAATATTTCGAACTCTGGGCTTCGCAAACAAACTATTTCG
>JAANSN010004122.1:0-16038 GCA_036850665.1 Dicranocentrus wangi | reverse complement strand
CAAAATGGATTTCTTTAATTAATTTTTTCGTCTACAACACAAATCTTTGGATGATTGTTCCAATTTGCATAATATACGTATTTACCAAAATAATCACCATAAATCCAAACTTTTTAGTTTGACATCAATCAACTCTTCCTGTAAATCGCGTAATACAATTTTTTTTGTCAATGAGCTATCCACTTGGCCTTGGTGAGAGAGAGAGTGAGAAATTACCA
This sequence comes from Dicranocentrus wangi, assembly GCA_036850665.1. NCBI lineage: Eukaryota > Metazoa > Arthropoda > Collembola > Entomobryomorpha > Entomobryidae > Dicranocentrus > Dicranocentrus wangi. Next base: position 15,820 of record JAANSN010004122.1, on the reverse strand, counting down.
AACCTCTTGTCAAGTCATTTGGACTATATTATGGCTAGTCTAGTCTAGGTCAATTGTCATTTTAGAATATAGCTTGCGGTTTATCCACGCATCTTTCTTTTCTTTGTCCTATCAGTCCGGTGCTGAAAACACCGGAACTTGGTGGTTCAGCACAAAAGTATTTTTCTCTAGATATGTATTTCTTAAATAAGGAAAACTGTTATATTTGAACAGTTTTTCACTCCAACTCGACCACCAATTTCCGCTCATTTAATAACAAACAACTGAAGTATTTTATAATTTAGTTCCAATTGAAATGTGGCATGTGGCTTGTTTAATATCGATTCTAAATTTTAATTCTTCTAGCAATATGCGCCCACTATGGACAATTGTTTTTGTAGGACTTTCTTGGACTCTTTATGGAGTGGATTCAAAAAACTACGAAAGAATTGTGACAGGAATTAAGGGAGGCGGGGAAGCCGTTGATTACCGCTACGAGGAGCCTAACTACGGGTTCAACTATTTCACCCGAAGTGCTCCGGGCTGTCCAAAGTATTTTTAATAATTTTTTCATAAATTTAGTTGCATTTTTAATAGTATGACTTTTCAGTTGAATTTGGAAGCTTGACTAAAAATGTGTCCGACCACGACTGTATAGGTCAATCGATTCCTTTCCGTGGTTGTATGGGCCAACCTTTCCACGACGATGTTATTGGACTGGCGCTGATGGGGGAGGTCCATGTAGGAACTCTCAATCTATTTTTTCCATCCAGCAACCCAAACTCACCTGTTGGCGAGTGTATCGTTCCGGTTCCACCGGCCTATCAGGGAGGGGGCATTAAGAAAAATGACTGTCCACCAGGTCATGTTTATAATACTTGGGCGAGAAAGTGTTTCAAGAAAATTGATGGAATAACTGTAGGTTAATGTTTTGTAATATTCATTTTATTAAAAGTGTTTATTTATGCATGTGACTTCAGTCAATTTATCATTTTTTGTATAAAGTTGATTTGTTCGTCATTTCTCAGAAAACAAAATCATGTCGTATTAAATTATTTATGACCTGGCGGTTGTGTACTGCAGGGCCACATCATTTTGATATTTTAATATTCCGATGCGATAGATGATATAACGTAGTGAAATTATTTCTCGAATTTTTAATTTTGTAATAAAGTTTCTTGGATTGAATTTTGTTATGAGGTGGCGAAGATTTCTTAATTCTTAGTGATTCAATTGATTATAAAATCCAATAAATTTGGCAAGCTCGTCAGGACCAATGAGTTCCTGCATGGCGGGTTCCCATTGCTTCTGCTCGCTCCCAGCGCACACCAACTTTTCCACGGTCTTTGGGGCCGCAACGGACTTGACAAGTCCCAAAATCACGCCGAAGAAGCCCGGGTAATTAAATTGCACGCAACGATACATGGTTTCCGGGTAGTGAGCCTCAAAGATGGAGCTCAACTGGAGCATGCTCTGGACGGCTCTCGGATTCACAAGCTGGGAGTACTGGAAACCGGCCCAGTCTGTGAGAAACGTTAGCTGAGTAATGGGGAATAAGGAAGGGTCCCGGGACCGGTTTCTAGTTCGGATTTCCTCCAAGTATTTTTCATACCAGTACGCTAATGTACATTTGGAACTCGGCCGTCTTCTTTTCAGCCACGACTTTCCGAAAGTTCCATTTCCCCAGGGGGACATAAACCACTTTCGAAATAATCATGTTGAGCTGTAACATTTTTAAATAAAAAAAATGCAATTATTTCATCGAGTATTAATTATACCAGGTTGCCCCAGCTTATCCGTCCATTGGATGTAGACAGGGTAGTTATCGGTGAAGAATGGGTCCGGCTTGCTTGTCAGCAACAAGTCAATCCCATTTGCTGCCCTCCATTCCTTCGACTTTGGGGGGAAAAATATGAAATCATATTGAAACCTCGAGTCGAGACTAACATCTAAGGTAAGTGACATGAATGCATACCGCTCTCAGCATATTCTCTGCCTTGTCCAGATCCAATTCTCGAGCTGGAAGAGACAGTGGAATAAAATTATTAAAGTTGGTTTAAAAAAATCTCTGTCAAATGTCAGGTTATTTGTTAGCCATGCGAACCACGGAGCCACCGAATTAGAAAGTCATCTCGCTTTTCCTCATCAGTCTTCAGCACGTCGTTGAGTCTGCGTCGAAACTAAAATTTAAAAGGAGCATAGGATAGGATATACGGATATATAGTCAGCACAAGACAAAGAGTCTGGCCAAGTTTTAATTGATATAATTGTTAAACAGGTTAGTACAATTTTCAAAAGTTCAATTTCTTCTGCATTTGGTGCTGCCATGACCCTTCCTAATTAAATGGTCACTGTTCGTTCTGCGTGGCTGCTCTCTCTCCTCAATCTAAAATAGGTGGGTGGAATGGCAAGCATATTTTCACGCTCTTTAAATGTATTATTGTATTTATAGTATATTTACACATCATGAATAAATATTTTACGACCCATTTTGGTGTTTTTGAATGCCTTAGTATAAACGAGGATTTTTCGCCATGCAGATAGATGGGTAGACTAAAGTGTTATGTCACCTTGAACCAATAACTCACTTTGCCAGTAATTAAGTTGCGAATTGCGATTAAGTAATGGATACTTAAGTTGCAGGTTGGTGGCGGAAATGAATTTCATAAGAGATGTAGATAATGAGTCTTGATGATGTGTCATCGTTCTCACAAGCCATAAAGAACTTGTATCTACCATAACACATCGAATAAAATATACGACAATAATAGCTTAATATTATGGATTTCCCATCCCACTATTCACAGCAAAGTCAGCATGTAGTCGCCAAACGTAACAAACTACCTATTTATCATCATTACATGTTACATATGCATGAGTAATATTTATACCTACTTCATTTTAAAATGTTATGAATTTCAATTTTTCCAGCTGCAGCTGTAGTTCCAAATTTTCTCCTTAAACTTAAGTTAAACCTAAACCATAAAGGCTTTGAAAAAATGTGATCGAATTGAAAAAAAAGAAAAAATATAAAGTGACAAGTATTTCCACACAAGTTGCTGCAGTGAGGAGTGCTGTTTTTGGGGATTTTCCTCCTTTTCCATGTTTTATGTTTTTAAACAGAATATGTTAGTATGTTACGCTCATAAAATTCCAAGGTAGCAGAGGCTGAGCCTGTCTGGCAGCAAAAACTGAAAAGTAAAAATATCGAGGGTTCGGCAGTTCTTAAAAATAGAATGCGCAGAATACATGTCCGCTTAAACGCTCGTTTTCATTTTACTAAAGTGTATCAACAAGGAGTTTGCCTTGCTTTTCATAAAGTTTTCATTGTTGCTGGAAAACTTTGAAAATCTTAAATAACTAAACTGCCAATAAGTTTTAAAATGCTATCAAAAAGGTTATATTCCATTTTGGGTTTCGTGATTCCTATTGCCTCTGCGTTAGGCATAGTGCCCATGTCATGGGATCCGCATTCCGAAGTCTTCATACGATCCCCGAAAGGAAGACGTCGGACCATTGCCAACTTTGTCCTCGTTGTGATATGGTTCCTGTTAAATGGGGTTTTCCAAAGTGTCCGTTTCCACCTGGAGCGGAATCTCGGAGATTTCAACAAAACCTTTTGTTTCGCTGGCATCAGTTGCATCCCCATCCTAATCTTTTGCATTCTGATTATCTACGAGGAGAACTCATTGCCCGCCTTAAATGGACAGTTCCTCTATCTCCGAAGATTGCAGCGTAAGAATACTCCGAAAGAGACGAAAAAAGAAAATTAATTCATTTAATTATTAAAATAGATACTTCCAAAAATATGCCTGTTGCTTGATCCAGGATTGTACCTCCCCCGAACTGCCCCGAACAGGATGGCCCACCTCGTGGATTTATCAATAATGGTTGTGACGCTCGGCGGGATTTGCGGCTTCCTCGTGACCTCCCTCTTCATCACGTTTAGCCCCTCCAGCAACCCTACATTAATCCGCTCCTTCTTCCCGGAAGATATGTCCGGCTGGTGGAGCCTCCTCCTCCCCCTCATATATCTCCACCCGTACTACCTCACATTCATAATGTACTCCACCGTGGGCTACATGCTGTGTGCCATTTTCACCTTTGCTATAGCATTTTACCCTTTTGTCTCCACGGAGTTTCGGATGGGGCGCGCCTCCTACAAGTCCCGGTCGGTGCTGAGGACGCCGGCCACCCTCCAGCTGGAGTACAGAGCCGTGTACATTCTCAACGAAAGGTGCATGTCGGTGGTCGAGGATTTCATCGTGCCGGCACATGCCCTTATCACCAACGTGGTCATCTTCTCCGTCTGCCTGCTCATCAAATACAGGCACAATTACACTCTGACCACGATGCTTATGCTGGTCTCATGGACAGGATCTGGAGGAGGTGGGTTCGGCACCATGCTCACCATCGCGAGCTACATCCACGTCTACGGACACAAAATTCTCAAGTCGTGGAGGTGCGTCGAGTGGGGGACTCCCAAGGAGAACAAGATCATGAAAAGGTTTGCGAGGTCATGTAGACCTTTGGAGATTCATTACGGGAAGGCGTATACCTTGAGGAGGGTCACTGTGCTCAAGTTTTATCGGGGGATTTCCAAGGGCGTGTTTAGAATGTTGCTCACTGTGATGGCTGGAAAGAAGTGAAGGCGATCGAGATTTATGCTTGGCAAATATAATCTTTGTGTCATGAATTGTGTCTTTGCAATGCTTAAAAGGGTTGACCACCTTCCAAATTTATTTTAATTCGCAGAAAGAGCCAAAACAAAACAAGATTTTGGTGTATTTATGTATCAGTCATGGTTGCTTGTCCATTTCTCATGCTTTAATACTAATTAACAATGGTTCCACAATTCAAATTTAACAAAATATATAGCCGCCATGCATTCCAATAGCAAAGGTAAATCCTTAATTCAAATTCACTACAAGTCTAATCTATGTCGTTCTGATACCAGAATATTTATGCATAGGTATATGTTGTTATGAAATTGCATTTCTTGTAATTAAATTAAATTGTAATTAAATACAATTTTTTTATAGGAAAAGTGCGGCATCCTTCTCATTTTCCCTTGCCACAGTTTGGGAGTATGTGTTCTAGATTTTATGTTTTATAGACCGCCTTGTTCTATTTCTTCATCCGTGTCCATCTCGTTATCCATCCGGTAGGCTTCCACCGTCGTCTCAGTTGTTTCTACAAGGGACAAAGTTAGAGCATACCTATGTAAATCATATTTTATAAAAAGCACAAAAGCTATAAAAAGCACAAATCAAAATTTAATATGACACTTACGCAATGACTCAGCCTGAGTTTGGGCGACTGCCATGTCCACTTGATAGGCCTGCACAAGATGTCATGCCTTTGGACGTGATGTACTGGGGCTGGTGTACAGAATGCTTGCGTGAAGTGTTCTCCACTACGTAATATTCATCCGACCCGACTAAAATTCCAACAGAGGATATACTACATGAGTAATATGGGTAGACAGAAAGGGAGTTTTGTTAGTCAGGAAACCACTTTTTATCTTGCATCCTGCATACCACACGATACGGACTTGCAAAATGGTTTTTTTATGAAATGTAAATATTGCAAATTGCAATGCTCTCGTCCACCATGATATAATGAGTTGAATCATCTCTCGCCCTTTTGCTTTACTTTGTAGTTTAGTTTGCGTACCATCAAAACCTTACTTTGATGTTCCTGCAGGAGGATTATGGATTATGGACTTTTGATAGAGACCATTCCGCTCATTGCCTTCTTCGTCATGTTAAATACCTGGTTAGGTCATCATCCAGTTTGAGATAAAGAAAGACGTAGGAAAGTTGGGGGTCGCTTTAAAATTCCGTTGACATTTACCGGTTAGGAGAGACAAGACAAAACATTATTTTAATGGTATGGTATGGTATCCCATAAAAATACATTTGTATTAGTAAGTAGGTATTAAATATTGGTTTGTAAAAATGGATTTACAAAAAAGGCCCGGGTGGAAAAGCTCTGCGGGCGAGTGACGACAGTGAATGGTGATTATGATTATATATCGCAATGTAAATTGCATACTTATATTTTAATCGAGTGAGCTAGCACGGTGTCTGATGTGAGTGTCCAGTCGAGTCTATGTAGTCGACAGTATACCTATGTAAATGACGCAGAAACTGCTGATTTGCTATCTCAAAATCAATATTAATCAAGGAGATTGATAAGTCAAATAAATAAACATAAATTCGTGTGGAGAACTTTGCTTGGGTGGCTGGGATGAGATATGAGATAACTCATCATGAACTCGACTGAACTACGCATACGTATAGTTGTATTGTTAACATTCACCCACTCATCTTCAGTCACGTGCAATTTATCCTTTATGACTAATTTCAACTCATTTTTGCCCATTTCCCAGTTGGAAAATTTGAAATAAAATTCTAGTTATTTTGTTAATTTGTCATTGTCAGCATGACGCTCGCGCTATGAGTGCAAAAGGTTATTGCCTCATAGTTTGCGTGATAGTGACCCAGCTGGCGCCTATTAGCCTAACGCAACTCTCAGCCTCTCCTGCAGAAGTTACTGAACATGGAGAAATTATTGGAACCTCAAACTCCACCCAGCAGTCGACGACTGTTCCCAGCAGCACCAGCCAAACCTCCGGAGAGCCTGAACTAATAAAAACTACTCATTCAAGCACCCCCAAAGTGATTCCCGATCCCCCTCCATTTCCACACAACATTGGGGTTTGGTGGCTGGGGAATGAGAGGACCAACTCGTGCATTCTGTTGGAGGGGGCGCTTAAGCTAACCGTCAAGAAAGATGTTGGGAGAAATATTAACGAATATTCGGTGGATGTGCCAAGCTCCCGCGAAGGAGTTATCGTGTCCGGGGTGTGTGGTCCGATGAACCAATCCATCCAGTTGGAATGGGTGACGGGAGGGAACGCCCCATTCTTTATTTCCACGTTCAACAGGCTCAAGTTGGGGTTTACCAAGGAAGACCATGACGAATACATGCTAAGTCTTGTGGAATTTGAATATCAAGGTAAACTTGTCTCAAAGTACAGGTATTATTTTTTTTTAAATTGCAAAATGGTAATTTTGTGTGCTACGCCACATAGGACCGGTGGTAAGGCGGGTGGCTAACGTGACTTCCCAGTATTTTCCAACAACGTCAGGACACTCCTTCCGTTGCAATGCTGGAAAGAAGGTGCACTCATCCGACAGTCCGTTGTCCATGAGCAGTAAATACTTGAGATTTGAAGCGTTCCGACGATTCTCCGATTGGCAGTACGGTCCAGCGGATGTGTGCAAAGGGGATTACATTTGGAAAACTGTGGGAATCGTTTTGGGAAGTGTGACTGCAACAGTCATATTACTCATTCTGGTCGTGTTTTTGAAAAGAAAATTATGTTTTTGTTCTCGGGCTGACTACCAGACCATCTAACAAGGGAAACCTCTGAGTTTGAACTTCCGACAATTTTAATTTAATTTAATTTTTTTACTTAAACAGTTTTGTATCGACATTTAGAGAATTATAACTGTTCAATAAAAATTCATTATCTAAAGCGTATTTTTAATAGCTCGTGCAGCAGCCGCAATCCCTCTCAAGGTTTCCTCTCCCGTGGGTGTGATTTGAGAGGCGGGCAACAAGAAACCCTGTGTTCCCCGATTTACGTCCGGTCGGAGTTCCAGAGTGTACGAGTACTTAATCTTTACAATATCCTGGAAACCCCAACCCAATAGAAAATTACAAATTTAATTCAGATCGTGGAGTGGAGACTCTTTTAGAACATCATTTTTCTATGTACCCTTTGCCCAGTCATCACTTCCTCCAGAAGCAGCGTAGAGGAGGTCAGGGGCGGTGCCCGCCTGGTAGCGAGTTCCATAGGTGGCAGTCAGTGACTGTACCCCCGTCTGGGCGACACGGTGCAGCTCGCGGTAGTCTGCCGGCTTCTGGTGGGTGTAGCTCCACGGCTCCAGCCACATTTGCGAGTAGGCGTGCAAGGTGAGGTACATTTTGATGTTGCTACTCCGATCCAGTATGGCTTTGCCAACGGCGTTCGTTTCAGGTTCGGAGAAGGCGCGGGTGCCTCGATAAGTATCGTGGCAGGGATCGGCGGATGCTCCCTGTCCGCCCCACCCATAGCCCCAGTTCCTGTTTGGATCCGTTCTATGAGCAAAAAAAGTCAAACCTTTTGTTTTTACGATAAATCCTAACATGAACAACAGGAGCAGGTTTCTAAGTATTTCTTCTTCATACCCGATACAACCGCCCGCACCTCGACTCCTAGTTTTCCTCCAGAGTCTGTCCGACGTGTGCGAGTGCTCATATCCATCTACGTTCACGATAGGACTTAAATAAAAACAATGAAAATAAAAATTAATTAATTAATGTCCGTGACATTGCATTGTATTGGGAGAAGCTGGGATTGCTGTTGAATTGAGAAGCCTGCTCAGTGCTCACTTACACAATATGCCAGTCATAAGTATCAACTAAATCCTTGTAGCTCGAATCCGTGATCAGTTTGTGCATAATGTATGTGACGGTGGCAGGACTGATCCACTCTCGAGCGTGCATGCCCCCATCTAATTGTAAGAACAANTCATAAGTATCAACTAAATCCTTGTAGCTCGAATCCGTGATCAGTTTGTGCATAATGTATGTGACGGTGGCAGGACTGATCCACTCTCGAGCGTGCATGCCCCCATCTAATTGTAAGAACAATTTATAACATATATCAACATTAATCTTGTTAACACCTGTTCATCCTAATTATTATTATTACAACTAGGCTGAATAATATACCCATAAAAATAGCAGGTTTGTCATTCCCTCCTCCCGACGAGATGGTCACAAGGCCAATTTCGCGACCTTCAGTTGACGTTCCAATTGCGGTATAGCTCACCTGGGGGTCTCGCTGCGCCTGACTTTTGCAGTAGTTCATGATGTCTAATGGGGAAAATTATATTAAAATAATATTAATAATAATAGTCAGATTCGAATAACTATGAAAAATAACTTGCTTTACCAGCATATCTGTGGTAGCGACTCCAAGTCATTCCACCCACAGCCTTTTCTTCAAAAGGCAAATCAAGCTCGGCTTCGGCAAGGGCTTCAACATCCTCAATGATTTGCTCGAACCGAATACCCAAACTCTTCATGGCGTCCTGGACCTCCCCAACTTTTTCTGGAGAGGCCATAATGTCAACTGACCTATTCAATGCGGGATACTTCCAAAATGAGATGTCTGCAATTTCAGAATTAAAAATGTTAGTGTTGGTATTTCTCAAAATTGACAAAATATGTTTCAAAATATAGGATGTATAATTCTCTATTACCATTCACTCCGTTGAGCTCGAGTAGGCTTCTCACGGCATCTGGACTGGAGATTTGCTCGGTTCTGAAAACCTTGTAATTTCGATAAGACTTTTTCTCAGAGTCTGTGCCCTCTGGGCGGACGGGACTGCCTAGTGTTTCGGAAAGGCATAGCACCGCAAAAAGTAAAATCGGAGTCAGACTCCGAACTCTCTTGAAATAGCTGTCACCCATGCCAAATCTGCTGCTGATCTACAAATGATGCGAAGAAGTGTCTATAAAGTGGAAGTGGGACTAAAACTGATATCTTGTATCACTGCATTTTGCAGATTTTATACAAAGTTTTGCAAGATAGTATGCGAAGAAGTGTCTATAAAGTGGAAGTGGGGCTAAAACTGATATCTTGTATCACTGCATTTTGCAGATTTTATACAAAGTTTTGCAAGATAGGCAGTTAAGCCGGCACTGAGTTGAGAATGGCAATAATATTTGTAATAAATGATAATGAACATGGGAATGTGGGAGAAAGCAATTGCTTTTCGAATGAGGACAATTTCTTCAAGGTAGACATAGACATCTGGCTCTTCCGAGAAATTCTGGGACAGGGAGGGAGCACCAATTAACTCCAAAATATTCATCAAGTCTAGGGAATAATGGTAGATAAATTGGGGTAATGCAATGGTAGGTTACGAGAAAGATATTTCTGCAAAATATATATTACCTAATTATGTCATCGGAAAGGGGATGGTGATTGTGACGGCAGGGTGTTCGGATCAAAAACTGGAACGCGTCCCTGGCACATACAAAATGAGGATATTGCGTCTCGTTTTGTGGCGAAATATGGGGAAATAAATGGCTCATTGACTAGCAAATGCAGATAATATATGTGCCAGTTGTTATTCCCATTTCTTGGGACGCTGGGAGTAATGCCCCAATGGTATGTCCTCCCTCACTCTAGACCGACATGACCTTAGTTAGGAGTTCATGTCGGCCTAATCCCGACACTTAACAAATCAACTTCTTGGGTAGGTGTTTAGATAATTATTGTAATAACGGATTGGTTTAGTTAATGCGAGGATTCTAATAAAATTATGCATGTTAATGCAAGGGCGTGCAGCAGCCCGCGTGCTATACAACGGATTATAGAATCGGAACCAGAGTCCACAGATTTCTTGGTAAGACACCTTCAGTAAAATATTTATTATGGGGAGCTTTCCCACGGAAGATTCATTTGAGGGTTTTTGGTGCGTATACGTATTTTTTTAAAGGTATAACTAATTGTAAGTACTTGTTCATGTTTTGTAGGGCCCTACTTACTTGTTAATGGACACAATGACCCTAGATGATTGAATTTACATGTAAATAGGGATTAGGATTAGGAGAAATGTTTGACCATGCCACGATTTTTTTCAGAAATGAAAAGCAAAGTAGGTTAGGTATGTTTGATGAAGTTCGTAGAGCTAGCTAATTCTAATCTGAGACATTTTGTTGTGTAAAGCGACCAATACAAAAATACGTGAGAAATGCGTTACGCTCACTGTGGGGCAGACTAGTAGACAGTAAATTGATTACTATGCATTCCAAGAATGTAATTAGCACACATATGCAGTAGTATCTTTTTGCTAGGATAACTAATTTGCATCTTGTTTTTCCCATCGGACTGCGGCCTACAAAAGTTGCATAATATAAACCTGCACATTTGGTAAATATAAGCACTTTGGGGCAGATTTTTTAGTTGTGGAAACCCTTGCATGGCCAATTGTTGATCTTATGAAACACGTTAGATCAAACTTTTTTATAGTGAAAGGAAGAGTAAAAACTTCAGTGAAAAAGCATTTTAAAATTAAGTAGTTTGATTTTTTATATTTGACGTTTTTTGACAGAACCAAATGTTGGAGGTAGAGGATTGTTATATTCCCAACGTTATCATGTCCGCTTTTGCATTGAATTGAACAACTTTTGAGTCCTTCCGTCAGCAGCAGGATATTCCTCGCAGCAAGAGGCATTAAACTGGGCTTGGGCGTCGTGTTTGGAACACAATAACTCATTTGTGAGGGTTCCTCTTGTATTGTATTCAATAAATAAATAAAATAAATATGTACTCCATCACCACGCATAGTATTTTGTATTTCAGAGGCACCTTTATTGCAGCTCGGAATGCATAGTTTGCCAACAGCAGTATACGTGTCGTGTAGTTGCATTCGGAACATTATATCTTTTTATAAAATCTGTGTGCGACTGGTAATCGTGTAAAGTCAGCTCAGCCCAACCGTAATCACGACAAGTCAAATTTTCACTTCTCATAAAAATCCCTATTAAACTACAGGACTATCATTAAATATTCGTGTCCATCTCCTTTTCTCCTTTTCTGCGGAGAATTAATAATATAACACTAGTCAATAATTATATAGTACGAGCAATTTCTTCGGGGTTTCCCTCTTCTTCTTCAAATTTATATAACACTACGGCACTAAACTTGTTTTATGCATATTATATTTTGACATAAAACCATTGCCTCAATAAAATATCAGCTACTACTCTGCTGAAATCATCTCTTCTTGGAATAATACCCAAGTTCCAGGTAAATGAAAACTCACATGATGGGAATGAAGGAAAATAATAATGGAATATGGTAGCGGATTGACTCTACTTGCAAAAACCAATGATTTGTAACTGCTTGCTGCACTCCATAAAAAAACATTTTCTCACGATCTCAGTTTTGTGAGAGTTCTTTTTGGAATTTTTACTTGCAAAAACCAATGATTTGTAACTGCTTGCTGCACTCCATAAAAAAACATTTTCTCACGATCTCAGTTTTGTGAGAATTCTTTTTGGAATTTCATAACCAACTGGATATATGAGATATGAGGTTCAAAGCTATAGCGAATTGCACACGGTGTCCAATTAATTTTCAGTTCATTATAAAATGGGGATCGACACTAGAATGTCGGTCGACTTCTTGTCGGTGGCACTCTGTGGAGCATTATTACTGCTGTTGATATTGCTCGTTAGTAGAAAGAGACTAAAATCATCTTTGGATAGGATCCCAGGCCCCAGACAATACTTTCTGGGAAATTATTTGAATATTCTTAGCGTGGCGGATAAACGGAGTAATATAAATACATCCTGATATTCACTCTTTTATTCATAATCAGAGTCTTCCTCTTAATTTTTAGCCCTAGCTTTAAAATCAATTTTCATTTACATTCTATTCTAGAAACGTTAAAAGTTGTGACAAAGTGGTGCAGAGAGTTTGGACCAATTACCAAAGTCGGATTTGGACCGCTGAGCGTGGTTCTCCTCTCCTCGCCCGAATACATTCAGAAACTCTACGGCTCAACAAGGGAGGAGCACTTCCCAAAGTCCACGTTTGTGTATGACGTGATCAAACCTGTCCCCTGGTTCGATGGCATCTTCCATTCGAAAGGGGAAAAGTGGAGGTCTCGGAGGAAAGTGATCAACCCGCTCTTTAAATACACCGCATTGTTGGGCTACACCCCCGTATTTAACGAGTGTGGGACGAGGCTGGTTTCAAAGTTGGAGACACTCTTTGAGGATTCTTCTACTCCTCGCCCAATTTCCACCACGTTGTTGGACTCCTTGCTGGAGACAATATGCAGTAAGTTTCAGAGGAAGATATCGGCTCGCGTTATATATATTTTTTTAGCTACATAAACTGTCATGTCGTGTGAATTACCTGGTGTATTAGAGGCAACATTCGGACTTGATTTCACTGTGGAAAGCAATCTTCGGCACAAATTCGACACGAAAGCCTCCCTCCAGGTGACCAAGCGATTTTTGGAAATTGCACAAATTCGCGTTCTCCAGCCGCTGTTTGCAAACGAGTTCCTTTTCAGTCTACACCCTCTGTCCAGGGAACTTAAGAAAATATACGACTTTTCCAGAAATCTCATCCATCAACTAACCGAGGACATTCAGCTCCAGGGTGAAGCCACGGAAGGGAAATCCCTGCTGAAGGACTTGCTGGATGCAGGACTCCCGAATGAGGGGATTTACGAGGAGGCAATGACAATTCTGATTGGTGGATACGAGACCACAGCTGGAACCCTCCACTCCCTCCTTTTCTTTCTCGCCCTCCATCCCGAGATTCAGGAGAAGGTTAGGGAGGAGGTGGACTCTGTGTTCCAAGGTGGGGCTACCTGTGTGGATGGCAACATTAGCACCAGTGGGGTCAAGAGCTTGACCTATTTGGAGCAGTGCATCCGGGAAACGCTGAGAATTGTTCCATTATTTCCAATATACATGAGACAGCTGAGTGGACCACTAACAATCGGTAATTGTCCAAAATTGTAAAATGCCCGTGGGGAGGGGATATTATCCCAGGTTAGTTGAATGAATGAATGAATAAGGTTTGGTAAAACTGATTCAGATGACATTGAGCTGCCAGCCGGAACGACCGTCGGTGTGGCACTACCAGCCATCCAAATGAATCCAGAGTATTATCCAAACCCGGAGAAATTCGATCCGGATCGAATGTCGGCGGAGATGAGGAAAGAGAGACATCCCTATTCCTACATGACATTTTCTGCAGGGCCAAGAAAATGCATTGGCTCCAAATTTGCAATGATGGAGTCGCTCATCGTGGCGGCCCACATTCTCCGACATTTTAAAGTGCGAACTACTGACAAATATGAGGATGTCGTTTGGCTACTTAAAATAACCCTGACGCCTGAGACACCCATGAAATTTATATTTGAAAAGCGGACAGAAATTTTTTCTGAATAAGTCATCGTGTTCGTACGAAATTTGAGGATTTTTACGGCTATTTTGTGTCCATCATACTGGCGTCGTGTTCAATAAAGTGCTGAATAATAATTCCCGAGTTTTTCCCTGTAAGCTTGTGAAAAACAAGGCAATTAGTGTCTTTCCAAATAGGTAGTGACATTTGTATTAATTGGCTCCAGCAAAATGCTGTGTGGGAAATCAATGACGTCAATTCACAGAGGGAACGTGGGATAGACAGGTCGTAGTGAATGCTGAAGCGCTCCTGCTTCCCAAGCGTATGCCACTTGTTCATTTTGTATGCAATTATAAAAAATAAGATAACAAATCCACCAGGCAGAATAACATATAGCTCGCTGTTCAATCTTAAAGAACACAGATCAATATAATGTCCGAATTCCGAATATTACTCGATCACACCAATACTTAGCTGAACACCTCAATTAATCCAATAAACCCACTAATTCCGGTCGATCTCTCCGAATCAACCTTGCAGGACACTTGGTTGGTAAAACATTTTAGTCTCGTATGTATGCATCGTAATGAATGTACATACAGTACAGTATAGTATATGTTGGATGCAAGTCAATTGACGTGTGTGTGGAAACAAGTTTTTTAAACACTGAATGTTCCACATGTCTCACATCAGAGGTCCGAATCTTTTGGATTGGTGATGAATTTTGTGCGGAATTAAAATACTTGTTTCTTTATTTAGAAAGCAAACATTTCAAATACAATTGAGATGCAGTTTACTCTATTTAACTTTTATTTATCTACGTTTTTCAACACACTTGCCTAACCACTTTATAACAAATGGATAGCTTCCTCACTTTGCTTGAAATCAGAGAGGATCAGAGAGATGTCAGAAATTCTCTTAAACTAAAGTTAGTTCCGCCAGTTTTTCCCAATTCTTCCCGATACCGAGGGCAATCCTTTCCGCATCATCTTCAGAATAGAGACTATCGTGACCAGCAAACAGTATTTGAACTTGGTTTTTGTAGCCCACAATCACCGTAGTACAACCTGCAAAATCAATAAAGGCACGTATGCATACAAAGGAATCCGATGTGCAATCCGACAATAATACGTCTCATTATTATGATAGTTAACATTATTAGCGTCTAGGAAATTGAAGCATAAAACCTGTGAAATTCATAGGCACTCCAAGACCCGCTGACATTTCCAAACACTCCATCCCGTCACATTGGAATCCTTCCGAGCCCACAGCAAAGTTTGTAATTGAAAAGGGGGCATAAAAGCCTCTAGATGTGGCAAAATGGGAAACTGGTGGCGGACAATTTCCCAAAACAATGGAGAGATAGCGACAGATCCCACTAACAGGATTGGATTTAAGCCTCAGAAAGGACTCGTTTGTGGACATCAGTTTGGCAGTAATGGGTTGCGACTTAGACATTGGGAGTTGCAAGGTAGTCACAAGCCTGAAAATAAAATTTGGAGAAAAAAATTGAAAAATTAGAATAAAAAACTCTTAAGTTTAAACTCGACTCTGGGAATACTCACGCATGATTGACGAGAGTGCCCGGATGATTTGGTAATGGAATGGCATAAAAAGCGTGTACGTCATCAAGCTCAGCTTGAACAACTTGAGACACGCTATCAGCAACTAAGGTGGCTAGCAAGGCAGGCACCCGGACGCCAAAATGAGCTGCAACACGCTTCACTTGATCCAAGGGCAGTTTTGGCGCATATCTGAAGTGAGTTTTGTCCGTCACCATCTCGCCCGTCCTCCCTCTTGCTGCTGCAATGGAGCGCTTGGTAGCTTTATTTTGGGAAACCTGAG
>JAANSN010004121.1:0-16041 GCA_036850665.1 Dicranocentrus wangi | reverse complement strand
GCCAACAAAATGCAATATCTTCTAAACTAATTACATTTCTTGAATTCTGACAACGCCCATTGACAAATCAAATTAAAAAAAGAATTGAACAACTTGACCTTTGACTTATAATGTACATGGCACATCACTAATCTGATTACAGATTTATTTCTATTTAAAATATTCCGTATAATATTTACCAACCTGTACAATATTTTTCCCATTTTAAAAAGTAGCCGATTTCGTTTCAACCCACCTATTGTCCTACATCAAAATTAAAACGGTTTTAAAAAACAAGTCCATCAAGCAGAATAACATTGCTCGCTTCCCTATCTTAATGAATCGGGCTAATGATTTTAGCGTTACATGCTCAACCTTAACGCTCCGTTAAACACCCCACAATCTGGTAGAACTACCTCAATCATCTCACTCAGCAACTTTTACAACTGTAGAACACCCCCATCAACCCATAAAACACTCCCAATCAACCCATAGAACATACCTAATCACCGGTCGAAGAACCCCAATATTCCTGTAGAACACCCCCAATCAACCAATAAAATAACTTCACCCAAGTGAGTATTTCATCATAAGTACATGATCATGACCAAGTGATCTAATAACTTTGGCTAATCTCCCAACATTGGCATTTTTACGTTTCAAAAGTGTTCTAACTCGTAGGGGAAAATGTTCTAAAATTCCAACTGTCCATACGGAGTGACGCGAGAACGATTCCATACCGTCATGATCCACCCACCCACGGTATCCAGTTTACCAATTAGTCCAACACAAACGTCCGACATACATGTTTAATAAAAATACACGTTACATAAGATAGACAGACGGACGAACATGGCAAGATCATATGCTCGTATTTGCTTCGCAGCGAACTAATAAGTGTGACAGACTGACAGACGGATATGGCAAGTTCATAAACTCGACTCACATCAGACTACCCAGTAAGCAAAATGCGTCCATTGATTGCATGATATTATGATTATGCAAAATGAAATACGTCATGATATCGTATGCAACTTTGCATATCCATCACGCGTTTAGCATTCTTTGGTGGTGGCTGGTGGTAGCTCGAGTCGTTGTGTGTAAGAGTGTAAGTGCGTTGTGAAGCTTGCTGATGATAGAATGCTGACTGCCATTCATTATGTGCGTCGAGTGACTTCGATTGAAGTATTATTTTAAAGTGATCTTAAGTGAAATGTCAAAAAGTGATATTTAAAATAAATGAATTGTAAGTACTAACCACTGACTAAAGTTTTTGACAATCCATTTGTTTCAAATATCACTTTTCCAAATTCCACGTTAAAATCACCATTTCAGGACAGAGAAGTAAATGAAAGTGCGACATTTTGACCAAGACATTTTGCGATACTGCGAGACCAAGTGAATGACATCTATAGGGATATGTTAGGTGAAAAAGTTGAAGTGCAATTCGATGTTCTCTCTGATTTTAACAGAATCTGTTAATGAAAACGTGGGGAAATTAATGGAATCTCATGATTTATTGTTGACTGTCACACAATAGTGATTGCCATCAGGCACAGTAATTTAAAATATTATAAACGTTAAGGGTTTTGGAAAGGGGGGTGCAAAGCGTCACAGGAAAGTATTAGATGATAACATCCAAGGAATCACCAAGCCAGCTATCCGACGAGTGGCTCGTCGTGCAGGTGTCAAGCGTATTTCCGGTCCCACCTACGAGGAGAACCGTGGAGTTCCCAAAGTTTTCCTGGAGAACGTTATCAGGTATGCTGTAACCTATACTGAGCACGCCAAGAGGAAGACCCTTACTGCCCTACGCATCAATTGTACACAAACCAGGTTAAAACAATAATAAGAATTTAAATCAGAAGGTTGGTAAACTCAAATTTGAACTATTTTATTTTGAAATGTTTGTACTTAAATTGACCAACCAATCATTGACAATGTGGAATGCCAATATGTTCGTAGTATTTTTAAACACTGGACTCCTCCCTTTACTTCAATGAATCATAGGTTTTACTTCACTAACTTACTTTTGTGTCTTGGTGTTAACAGGAAAGACACGAGGCCTAAAGCAGACCAAGGAGGAGGCACAAGCTTAATTTAAAAAGTATCGTTTTGAACGGGAAAAGGCGTTTAAGGACTAAGGCGAGCCAAGGTATGTATAGTTGCAATACAAATACAAAAATGTTAGTCATTAGTTGACAGTCTGTTATTTTCGGTGTAATATTTTAATTCTGTTATTTTTCACAGCGCTTGGGATTGAGAGAAGACCTTGCAGCTAGGATTTGATCAGGATACAATTCAAAGTGCGAAAATGGATAAGAGGGCAAAGGTCACAGACAAAAATGTCAAAAGGTCACGCTCACGCACGCCGGCGGTGACTCCCAGTCCAGCTTTTACAGCTGCTGGGGCAGTTCAGGCAAAAAAGTAAAATATTTGCTAACCTAGCTTTATACTTTTATTTCATAATGTAAAAAGCTTTATATGATATTAATTCATGAAGAATCCGTTCCTTTTCAAATTCACAGGAGAAAAGTTGACAAGTCGGGCGATGCTGGGGACAAGGAGGAGGCAGTGGAAAAGAATCCCTTAACCAAAGCTTACAGGAAGCTTTATGGCGATTTGTCTGAGGAGGAACAAAAGTTCTTTTTGACCCTAAAGGAAGAGAGGTTCGTGTGTTCAGAATGTGGTATGTGCACATATGTTCTAATGTGTTAACGTGCATATGAATAAATGTAAATATTTATTAATAATACAAAATCTTTGTTAAAGGAAAAACCTTTTCCAACAAAGCCGAAGGTGTCAAACACTTTATCCCCAGTCACGCGATGACAGATGAACCTATTCGCAGGTGTGCGTTGGACCATCCAAAAAGGAAAAAACAACCTGAGGGCGCTTACTACACAAATAGTGTGGAGAATTTGAAGCGGCATTTCGCAGATTATCACAAAGGTACATCATAAAACACATTAAATACTTAACACTTTACACATTACAACACATTTTACCCATATTAACATTGGTTTTTTTCCAGGAATAGACCAAAACATAAATGCAAGCACCGTGAACAATATTAGACTAACTTTGGATGCAACACTCGCAGATAGTTTAATTGTCAAGTTTTCTACCTATCACCAAATGCAGTTAGACAAAAAGAAGAAGACTTTACCATCCTTAGCTGTTCCCGGTGCTTCCATTCTCGAACTTGAAAAAGCGAAACAAGACTTGGAAGGAGCGAAAAAAGAACACGATGAATTGAGGAAGAAGCTGGAACTGCAGAAAGCAGAAATAGAGATGAAGGATAAAGAAATTACTGAGAAAGATGAATTAATTAAGGAGAAAACCGAGGAACTTCAGAAAAGAGAGAAAAAGTTAAAGGAGAATGAAAAGGAGGCACAAAAGACATGTTGAGAAAATCAGTGACCTCATCGAAACTCGTATAAAGCAAGATAGAGAAATACGGGAATTGCGTAAACAAAACACTACTCAAAGCAAGGATCAAAGCAAGCAAAATAACGAGAGCGAGGAAAAGCTAGGAGAAAAATTAAAGCTTGAATTACAAGCAAAAGAGGAACAGGTGAAGAATTTGGAAAAGCAGGTAGAACAAATGAACGAGAAGTTCTTAAAACCGGAGTACCAAAAAATGAGGGATTTGGTTTCGGAAATGGGTAAGCTGTGGGGAACAGTTGTTCATATAGCTGACGCGGGTCATGTGGTGGGGAAAAATGGAGAAATCAGCTATGTCGACAAAGAAGTAATGGCAAAGTATTTTGAATTCGTACTTCACAACCCACTTGAGGAGCTTTATGGTGAACCAACGAAACGTGCGGTTTTGGACGGTCTAAACATTGCAGCAGAGTAAGTCTAATTTATTACAAAAGGTAAAATATTTAATGCTCACGTGTAATCCCGGGATAACTCATTATGCTTTGTTGTAGCTACTTGGACCGGTTCAAACCTGAGGAGAAAGAAAAAGGGTTCAAATGGGACTTGTGGGGGATTAAAGTGGCAATGCACTTATTTCAAAAACTTGGTTACAGGGTCGTCGTAGTTCTCCATATCATCGTATTTTTCCCGGACTCACGCGTACTAAACAAAGGCAACTTGGTTGCCCAACACGACTTCGGCGAAATTGTATTGACACCAGCAAGATTAGTGGAAGGACGCGTGCAGAAGTCATACGATGATAGGATCATGGTCGTTGCCATTGCCAATCGAGGTTTTGTGGTCTCCACCGACAAGTTTCGTGACGTGAGGGATGAGTTCCTAAACATACCAAATTATGAAGAATTCTGGGCAAAGATTTAAATCCAAATTAAATATCATTTCAAATAGTAGAGTCAAATGCAAAGAAAGTATAAACAATCTGTTCTTTTTTCAGGGTTCAGCCTTTTATGTTCCTGGATGAATATAAATTCTTCATCATTCCGGATGCAAATGGAAGATACGAGCCTGGCATCTTCAATATCGCCGAAAGATTTATTTTTGAAAAGGCTCATGGTGAAGGATTACCTAAACCTTATTAAGTTAATCATACATGTTTAATAAAATCTCAACGTTTGTGCGTAATGTTATTACCATTCCTTTAATTTTTAAAAGCAGAAGATAATTTATAAAATAAATTGAACATTGTTAAACCAGTGTATATCATATGCCATATCATATATTTCTACTTAAGCGTGCGTATTGCCCATGTTCCACTGGATACATGATTGAACATGGTGTCAAATTAAAGACAAAACACTAGTTTATTGCACACATACATTATCTCATTACACGCCAGGCCAAAAACTTGGAAAAAAATAGATTTTAGCTAAAGCACTAAAACAAAACTTATCCTCCATCTGTATATAAACATTAGTATTCTCCGTGTTCCACGATGCACATGCATACGCATTGTCTGAAATTACAGACAAATCACTACTTTATTGCACAAACATTTTATTTCAAAATATGCCAGGTCAAAAAATTTAGAAAAATAGGAATTTATCTAAGGTACCAGACTAGCCCCAATACTTAACCAATGTATATAAACATGAGTTTTGTCCGTGTTCCACCGTGTAAACACATGAACATGGTGTCAAATAGGTTATTATTACAAACTCTAACCTTACGAAGGTAAGGCATACATCACATCATGACAAAGAGCGACACATAAGAATCACAAACATTGCTGCAGATTTGTAATTATTATATCA
Source organism: Dicranocentrus wangi (assembly GCA_036850665.1). NCBI lineage: Eukaryota > Metazoa > Arthropoda > Collembola > Entomobryomorpha > Entomobryidae > Dicranocentrus > Dicranocentrus wangi. The sequence goes on along the minus strand of JAANSN010004121.1, from coordinate 10,864 downwards.
AGTTTCTTTCCTGGAGCGTTCTCTTGTTGGCGTAACTTTCCAATTCCTCAAGAAATTTGTGACCTACAAATATTGTGGCACCTCTGTACAGAAATATTAGGGATAGGGAAAACACTCTTACTATGGTGAAGTACAATCCAGTCAGAATCAGCAAGATAACCTGAGCAGTTTCCCATAATTCCGCGTTATCCAATGCGACCTGGATAGAGCCGCTCTAAAGTGGAAATTAAAATTTAATCTAATCTGGATAATATTTTAGTAATTAAAGAGATGCAATGCAAGGCTTTACCTTCGTTGTAGATTGGAAAGTTTGCAAGGGAAAACATGGAGAAAAGCAGGAGAAAGAATATGCCCGCATAGAATGCTACTAAAGTGCAGATCCACGGATGCGTGTCTGCATTACTCTCCGTTTGAAGAAAGGACATGGCATAAACCCAGTCCATGATTAATGCGCCGATTGCTAGGATGTGAACTCCCTAAAAGAGGACGAAATCGAGTATATTTAAATAGTAACATTTTGGGTGTACTGGTGTACATCAGTCACAAGAAAACTTACAACGTCGACGTAGATCATTAGTAATGTCGAGTTTCTAGCTTTAGTCAAGGAATCCATAACTCTGCAGTTAAAAGAATTTGAGGTTGAATTATTCAGTCTGTTATGCCACGTTGCAAAAAAGGCAAGTGGTTGTGGAAGTGGGCGACGTGGTTTAGGGAGCGAGCTGATTGACGCGACCTGCTCGATTAACGAAGTGAAACTAAAACATAAAGGGAAATGTTTTAGCATTGCTGAATTTGCATTGTCTTTATTGGGCTTTTATATAATTCTGAATAAATCAAATACAAATGTGTAGCATTGGCAGCTTTCCAAAATTCAGTTAGTATGTGGACGGCGGAAGTTTTTCATATAATTTTATTGTGTGCCTAAGTAAAAGTGTGCCTAAGTGTGCCTAAGCAAAAATCTTTCAAGTTGCTTCTAGATCACGCATAATGATTCGAAAAAAGGAAATACACAAATGGGTCTATGAATCTGCATGAATCTACAACGTGTATTTGGATGAATAGACTAGGAGTATATAGCAACCTAAATGAAAATCCAATGATAAGCATCATCTTCACCGCAAGTTGAGGATGATTTTCATACTAAAACCAATGAAACAACTAAATTGTCACTATTATTCTAAACCTATGAATATAATAATTATTTGATTGTGATTTTGCGAGTTGCGCATTTACCTCAACAAATGGTTTTGAAATGTAGTCTACGGAACGCACAGAGAATAATGGGATTTCAGTGAAGATCCCAAAACGAAAATTAGGGTAATTAGAATGAGCACGAGAATATACTTAAACTCGAATTGATCCATTAGTCTTAATTAATCTTAAGTACGTACAATTATCCTTCATATTGGGTCTCTCTTATTATGACTCTTCCAGCTTTTTAATGTAATTGTAGACAATGAGCATAATGAAATTTCGAAGAATAACGAAGTATGTGAAAGTTAAATAGTTCCCACTGTTTCCGCAAACATAAATTATAAGGATGGTTAGCACAAATTGAGCTTTTAGCCACCGACAAGCGTATTCTTTAGCAGATTCGGTATCCCCATTCTGGAAACAATATTATGAATGTTATCAAATTCTTAAATCTGAATTGCATAATATCAATTGGTATATTAAAATAAGACAAGACGCATTCACGGCTAACTTTTGTGTATTTGAGCGAGTCAAACAGGATTTCCATTACCATCAAGGAGGTCAATTGTAGAATCACGAAAGCTCCATACTGGTAAATTGACATTGGAAAAAATAACCACGATGTCGGAGGGTCTTTGGTGTGGAACGAAAGATTTGTGGAATACCCAAATCCCAGTGTGAATCCTACTGTGCTTATGACTTGCAGAACCTGAAAAAGTGTGCCCGGGTCAAACAGAATTAACTTGAGTTAAATAAATTATTGAGGCTAATTAGTGCTTTTCTTACCAGGTCTATCTCAGCCGCTGCTCGAGTTTTTATCGTTGCCCACATTAATTTTGTCACGGGTAATGGTAATGGGTCGGGTATGTCGAAATTAATGGCTGGCAAATCATTGTTGAAAATTACGTCCATGATTGCAGGCGTGTCACTTAGACGTGCAAAATGTAATTAAAATTATTGTATGTTGAGGTGTACACTGTGCCTTAGCGTGGATGGTTTATTTATACCATTAGATATTCTAGGAAAACAGTTTCATGCCCAATCCGTGCCAATTCCTGTGACCCATTTAGTGCGTGTGTGTATATATGAGTGTAAGTAAGAGTAATGTTATATGATGACATAGATGATTGACACAATTGTACGTGGGGCAGGATCAACATCACTGATTTTAATAGTACAATATTACATTAATTAGTTTACATCCCAGTGACATGACCGAGCAAGTAGTTAATTATTCCCTCTCCCGACTCAAAGTTCCTCCAAACCGAATGCTTCGTTGGTCCTTTTCAAACGCTTTGTCTAAAAGTTGCATCCAGTCTGCTTTCCTAGAATATGTTTTGATGGCGTTTCTGGTATAGGAATCCATGACTGGTCTCAGAACTGACATGACAACTTCAAATGCAGGAGGTGCTAGAGAAAATCAATATTTTTCAATATTATTGCAGTTGATGATGATGTTCGATGATGTTGCATTGCTTTATATAGTGTTATTGTTAAAACGATATGATTTTGTAACTCACCGTCAATCAGAAAGACATCTTTGTAATTACCCGGATATTGGTTTTGGAAGTTAAAGGTAAACTGCAAGTATATTGCCAAGCCTAAAAATAGAAACAATCCAGGTTACATATATTATATAATTGTTTGCGTATTGTTCAGAACAGCATCTATCCGAAATAATATTTGTTAGTAAATACATCCGGGACAGGCTTGTTGTACAACATTGAACCCTTCAACTGCGATAATGAGGATAGTCTGAGATACGTTTTTTCCGGATGCTCTGGCTTCGTAAAGTTGCCTTGTTTGAAGCTCAAATAGTCTTGCCATCGAGCGCACAATTTGCCTTGACTTCCCAGCAATAACTCCTCGTCGCGTATTCCAGTCTTCAAACCAGAACTCGGCAGCTGCAAATATGTATATGCCAATCAGTAGAATATTCAGAAAAGTAGAGATTCATTAAATTAAAATCCAGTCCACAAAAGGAACCCTACTTGGTCTGCCTTCTTTATCCATCGTGTTGACAAACAAAGGATATTCTTTTACAAATTCGCTCCAGTCTTCATCATCAATTGTATCAATTTTCATTTCCTCCCTCCACTTCAAATGCTGTTACAGAACAAAATAAAACTTTTTTGGAGTTGGCTGGTTCTGATTGCGCATGTCGACATGCCATGCCATAATATTATGCCATATCTTCAGTGTTTCTGGACTCATTTACTGAACTTACATTTATAAACATGTTTACAGCTGCATTAACATCCAGTGCCCTTGCTGCAACAAAAATACGCGTGCGTCTTGATCATGTTATGACAAAATGTCTAGCCTACCACGTTGTTTGCAAAAACTTCCTACAATCTCAACACTGTTGTTTTAACTTACCTCTCACCCACCGAATAAAGTACAAATCATCATTTTTGTAGTTTTGAATGTATGACGAAGCAGGAATTTTAGGGATCACTAATTCCTTAAACTGGTTTTTAAAGAAAATGTTAATATAACCTTTTTTTAAAAAACTTTAAGAATAAGGTATGAACCATTTACGTAACTTGAAATATTGAATTAACATTGTCTGCATTTACCTTATCCAGTGCCAACTTTTCTTTCGCTGTCAAAGTAGTTTCTGACTCGAAATCTGCAACTACTACTCCAACACTGAGAATGAGTATTGCCAAGAATGGCAAGTATATTTCATCATTTACTAATTTTCCCATTTTACAATAATACAAACTCGCGAAAACGTAAGGGAATGATGCAAACGATCAAAACTGACGGGATCAGTAAAAATGTGAGTCTGCTCAGCTCTAACCAATATATAAAATGAAACCACAACTCTGGAGGACGTCAAGCTATAGTATTTATACCTATAATCTTCATCTTTTTTTATTACTAGCAAATAGCGCAAAACGAAAACCAAATCTTCGTACGTATGCATATGTAATATTAATGAGAGATTCAACCATGAGAATTTTTAGCTATGATGATGACAAACATGAGGTGAACCATGTTTTTGTGATATAGTTTTTTGACTAATTTTGTGATAATTGACAACCTTACTACATATGAAAACAGGTTCTCATGTCAGACAGGACAAAAATCGAAGCATAAATGATTGAGCATTCCAGATTTTGTTTTTGCTTGCTAAAATAAGTATCTTCTAAGTGTACAAGAAACAATAATGATTTGATTTTGGTATTCTCACTGTGTAGCCACGATGGACTGGATATATAATTTTACATTGTTTTGCTTCTCATTTGCATACTCGCTTATACTCTCTGGCTACTGTAAAACGCATCTATATTTTTGTTTTCCTCCTTCTATTTTAATGTATGGCATCAGTCGCCTATTTGCTTTTAAGTGATGTTATACTGGGTCATGGAACTGCAAAAAACTAATCACAAATAGTCATCATGTCCTAATCAAAGTGAGTACGATGAGGTCCAAGGTGAAAACATGTCATAAAAAACCCGCAATGCAACTCACTCACTGCTATCAGCTACTGACAATAAGGAGTAGCAACCGATTATTCCACGCTTCCCAAACATGCATCCATACAGCAAACTGGATGAGATCAACTATTATTGGTACTTCCATTTTTCATGGCAACATCCTACGACAAGGTTACATGCACCGAGAAAGCATGTGAAAAATGAAAATAAAGTACGATAACGGTATGCCAAGTATGTTACATGACAATTAAGTTAAAATAATTTAGAAGTAACATATTACATTACTATGACAGTTGAGAAGTCCATTTTACTTTCTCCATTGTTCATGTCCCGAGTCGTAATCCAGACCACCGGATCACGGGACATGCTCCTTGTCTGCAAAAATGATGCCGTGTAGGTCAAGAGTAGGAGTCGTAACTCACAAGTCGAATATTGATCTTATATTGATCTCACTCCATTCCTGACTATAACCACATCGAAACCATCCTCCAACACGTCTGCACAATGGAGTTAACTTTTACGTGTGCAACAGGAAGTCCATAAATATGTTGTGCTTTTCTGTCGGTAGTCCCACAAACGTGGAGTCTTTTTAGACATCAAAATACGTAATAACTTCTAGGAATAACAGAGCTGGACTTAATAAGGACGGTGAATGTCCATGATCCAGGCCCATGAATGAAATCTTGGATTTGGTCGTTCAGACCGGGCGACACAACCTGAGTTCATTCAGCCATGAAGTAAATTATTCATTTGCATTTCAGCAAAAACACAGATTCATGTAAGACATACCACTACCTTTGCACAACGCGGATATTAGCGAGTTTCGATGGACAAGACTTACAAGATTGTGTTTGTATGTAAGTACTGCATGTCTGCGTCCACATGCTGCATATAACCGCGCGAGACTTACGATATATAACGATATATACCGTAAGCCTCGATATAACTTTCAGAGCTCTCATCTTATTTCACTGGCGCCGCACATTTCTTTGTGTAAATTGTGATCACCACAGAGATATTTTGGAGAGATTGCGATTATTTGTGGTCTCTTTCGTACAGTCACTACAACACAGCTCTCACTTTATGAGGCTGCGTTGCGCAAATTAAAAGGGAAACAACAATTATTATGGGTTTTCTACTCGTGTTGCCAGTTGTATATATAAATATTTAACCCGAATTATGCATTGCATATGTGCACTCGCTTGAGGTCTCTGTAATAATCCACTTTCCAGCATTTGTCTAAAAACATCGTGTTCAACTTATCCTTGCTATGTAACATTTAATCCATATCTATTTGAATATGATTTTGTTACACCTTGAGTAGTATTCATATGGAATAGGGCATGGCCAAGTCCCATGTAGACCTTGCAGTCCTTGCTAGTACCAGATATACTCTCGCCAAGTCAAAATTTTCAAATTGTTGACACTCGTACAATTAAGAAACAATCAATTTTTCCCAAATTAAAACAACTGTACTGCGTTAATTTTAAAAGGCCTAAAAATAGCAACGAAATCAAAGATAAATCGTAAAAGGTTTATTTGGCAGGCACTTTTTCTCAAAAATACCCACAAAAAAATTACGAAAATATATTATTTATTTTCTACTATTTAATTCAACAGGCTGGTTATGGAGAAATTACAACGGCAAGATGAATCCTTAAAGGAATAGCTAATAACGAAACCCTGCCAGTTTGAAAAGACGACGCGAGCTGTATCCTCCAAGTCGGTGGAATTCCATTGAGATTTTCCGCAGTGAAAGTGACGCCTCGGCAGAAATGAATAATACCTATACAGGTTGAACTAACAGGAGGGAAAACTGGAAATGCTCTAGTATCAATTTTGGAAACAGGTCGTTCTCGAGATGAAGATGGGGAAAGGGGACATGACCTATGTCTGTCTGTCTAAAAGTGAGCTACAGCTTTTTGACATAATTTGATCGATCTTGTTCGAAGGGGAATATATTGGGCATTTTGCTTGGTACTAGGTTTGACAACTCTAAATAGCTTTGTCCGCTGTAGTCTATGGATTTTGTGGCATTTTCAGGCCTTGATCAATGTGACGAAAGGTGATAATGGCGCGGTCTGGTGGTGAGCCATATATGTGAATGAATGAAATCTCAATCTATTACTTTACGTAATTTCTTATAAAATGCTAATTCTCTCCGTTTGTAACTGGTTCCTCTCACTGAATGCAATCCGGGGAAGTTGGGAATGTCGCAGTCCCAGACTCTCCTGTGGAACAAGCGCCTTCGAACTAATTGAGTTTATGAAGAGTTTCAAAAGTTAGTTTCGCAAATTACGCTCTCCTAAATATGATGAGGTTGTTGGAATACGTGGAGAGACACAAGATGGCGGTGCACGGGATCTGGGAATTTATGAAGAAGCAAGGGAAACACAGTGCACATATTTTCAAAATTTTCATTAAACATATTTTACTTCACAAAAGTTCACAAATTTATTTAATTAATTAAAATAGATATGATTAAAACATTTTCAACAAGCAAGCACGAAATTTGCGATGAATATGCAGGATGAAGGCTTGTAAGGCTTAAACAAAAGCGTTCCTTAAGATCCATCCTCCTAATTTAAAACCTATTTCCCAACTTTCTCAGACAGCATTTCCACCTTGTGGAATTGCTTTAGCCAGTATTATAATAAAATGGCATATCTATACAATTGTAAATGTTATTTGTATCAAGTTTATGTATTACCACATTAAAAAAACACATTATAAAACACTGTGTGCAGCTGCACATCGTGGCGTGGTAGGTATTTCCAAGAAGCCATATTGTCATTACTGTGGTGAGTGTGGTGGCATAAAGTTATTATGCTACAAGCCAGAAGACTTGCCAGACCATTTTTGGTCTATAAGTTTTAGTTCTTCGCTTAGTTTTAGTTCAATTTTTTGCACCGAGTATTTGGGATTTTGTTGAGGACTAAATTAATTTGTGCGAACCTGTGAGTATGGACTCTATTGGCAGCAAATACAGACTACCCGCCAGGATTATTGGCTATCTGGACTGTGTAAACCAAGCTTCAAGAGTTTTGCTTTATTTTACCAAAATTAATAATTTCGAGTGAAAATGGTTTCACTTCTGAAACTATGTAGTTGGTCTGTGTCATTCTCCTAATTACTTTGGGAGTTTACACCATCCTGGAGATAGTTCACGGGGACCAATCCGCGAGGCTTTGGTTTGTTTGGCCACTATATGTGCTGGGATATGTCGTGATAGCGGTGGAGCTACTGGTGGCTTTGAAACTAGTAGTCGCAACTGACACTGTATGTTGAAGGAATAATACAGCTATCCTTTCACTAATTCGTACTATTTCCAGGTAGAGAGAATTCTGTTGTCTATTTTAAGATGAGGGATACGAAAGATGCCATGGACAAGGTGGTTCTTTGGGTCGCTTGTAATTTCGTCCTGCTGATATTCTCCATGGCTATTTTCTTTTCTCGAAAGCAGTGGATTGGCCTGGGATTACTGATCCTGAGAGTTGGGTGTATCTACATTGTTGGCGAATTTGGATGGCATCTCTATTACGTTCTCCTTCCTTCGACGAGACCCCCGCCTCCAAAGTCTACCAGGCAGATGATGAGAGCAAGGCGACATTAATCCTATTCCATTTCAATCACGGGATTTAATCACGTTTATGTTAAACCTTCATTTAATGTTTAAAATGTAGCAATGTTTTACCACTTGAAATTCATAGAATGTCTTGAAATAGAGTGTGAAAAGTAAAGCTTTTTAGCAGAAATGTATGCACTGCGGATTTTATACGAAATATTTTTCATGCTCCGTAATGTTCCTTTCTTCTTAGCAGGCAGGGATAGACGATGAACGGCATGTCTTGTGGGTCTTGTGATTGTGATACATTGATGTGTACCACGGGTTATAACAAGCTGATACTTTTCTTGCGCCACATACACTGTTATAAAACATAATGACGATATGTTAGCACATTGCATAATTTGGAACAAATGAATATGCATATGATGGCAAGTAAAAGACACGACAGATCTTATTGCAAACTTAGTTAGTGGTAATATGAGGGGGTTGTATACTATCAACTAAAACGACATTATTTTTGTGTTTTAGTGGAAACGTACTATACTATACTACATATGTATGTACAGCACTACAGCAGCTTACAATCCATTATGTTAAAGCATGCGTTTTGTGTAAACTTGGAATCAACTTGAAGTTGAATATAATGATATAATAATGTTCACAATGCTTTCTCTACGACTACGACTATTTCAGCACTAAAAAATTTCTAGGTTTACGTAAGTATGATCAATTTTACCAGCAACCATGGAAAACCGAAAATTAGCACAGATTATTGGTTACCTGGATTATGTAAGTAAACCACAAATGTCTATCACCGGCATTATCGTATCGATCATTTATACCTATTTACATGCAACCAATTCAACCATTTTTTGGTTTTTCTTGTGGCTTTCCAGGTGTTTGAGGCATTTTTAGTTGCATTCTGGATTGCATTGATTGGAATTACCATTCACGCCCTCAATAAGGACGGTGATGATAACCCGAAGATTGACTGGTACAAAATGATCATAGGTTTCCTCATTCCTTGTTCTGGTTATGCAGATATATTCAGTTTTTGGGGCTTTCAAACTTGTCAAGTCAACGGACATTGTAAGCAAACCTTTGCTCTCCATCCGAAAGCTAAACAGTAAATTTGTGCTAACGCCACAGTATTATATTCTAGACAATCCCCAGAATCGAAAGATTGGAGCTCGTCAGGGTTTGGGAAACAATTTTCCATTCATACTCCATCCTCTTGATCCTCACTTTCGTTCTCTTCTCTCAACACACTAATTACATCTCCTATTTGGTCGTAAGTGGCATCTTTTTTGTTCGTTTCGTCCAAGTGGGATTTGTATCCCGGTACGAAAACGAGTTAGCCCATCCGCGAGCCCCCAGACCAAATCGAAATCGACCTTCTGCTAGTGCTGACAACGAGGATGAGACGACACCAGTGTAAAATTACAATTCAATATTGTAATCCTATGACTGATGTAGTGATGGTTGAATGCACGTTTTTATTTCAAAGAATTTATATTAAAAAGATTTGTTCTCAAATTCATATATTCTTTCTCGAAAACAATGGGTGTTTGTTTTGTTCATTCACATTTAGTTCGGTTTAGCTTGAAGTTTGTGTTCCACTTTTATAAGTTTTTGTGTAATTACTAATGAGCGCTTTATAAACTGTCCTTTAATTCTGATATTTGGATTTTTTGGTCTACACCTGTTTGGGAGTGAAAGCATGGTGGACATTACCCCACTGAAGATCATTTTTATCCATGTAAGAAAAGTAACAACGAAAGTGTAACACAATGCAATATACGCTTAGGGTGAAACTAGATTTGTGATCAAACAAATAATATATTCTTGTAGATCTTCCGCTGCCTCTGTTTTATAACATCGATTTACTTAACACTAGTTTGGGTCTATGTTTCAACGGGCACTGTAAGTCTGTGAGGAGATATTTTAAATAGAATTGATCTTACATTTAGAATAACATATAAATATATTTAACATTTATTTCGGGATTTCCAATAGACCGTTCTGTTGTATGTTTTCGTTATTGAAATGAATCGGATTCAGACGAAGGTTTGACTAAATTAATATTGAAATTGACTAAATTGAAATTTTAGTCAGTTTTAGACGTACCATTAACAAGATTCAACTAATTTTATGTTAGGTATTTGAACTTTTGACTAAAGTAGAACAGAGGAATGCTTTCTCTGGGAATCTTGACGTAAGTTTAGTATATTTTGTGATAAGACTAGCAGCGTAGAAAAGATATGTGACAGTACATTAATATGTATATTTTTTAAATTTGTTTGGATTTTAAAAATAATTTTTGATAACCATTTTTATGTTTTAGTTGGAGGTGTGGGAATTTTAGAGCATACATATTCATGTTTGACAAGTTTCTTATCATATTGAAGCTTTGTGTACGTTGACTAATAATGTTGGTAATATTATTGTGAGTTATGTGAAGAAAATCCGTATTTTTGTCCTTCGGTAAAAGTATTAAATTTGTAATTTTCGTCAAAATAAATGTAATATGCTAAATTCTTTATCATATATGTTTTTTGAGCTAATCAATTTGATTCTTAAAGTGATCTGGGGTACATTTCCAGATACGTGGCCATATAAATTACATAATCAGTATGTGTATGATTAAGCACTGCAC
>JAANSN010004120.1:0-16046 GCA_036850665.1 Dicranocentrus wangi | reverse complement strand
CCTCGCCTTAAAAAGGAACAAAAATCATGTATATCGCAACGCCAACTTGTATCAATATATATATTTCACGCATAAAAACCTAGTCTACAAAGTATCCACTTTATGGGAAATGAAAAAAAAATTAAAATAGCTTACAAATTGAGAAAACACGTTCCGCAAATAAAATTAGCCATGCTAGTCAAGTCTTTTAATTACTGCCTCAAGATCTCTCTTAATTTCGCGAGCGTCATCAACATAACCCAATTTCAGCTCACACACCGACCGACACACATTTTCCCTTTTCAGCTTTATCCCTTCTCTCTCTCTCTCGAACGATGTTTGAGAATGGAGGAAGAAGAAAAAAAACCTTTTTCGTGGTCTCATCATCATCATCATCATCATCGTCCTTCTCCTCCGCACAATAATGTTCCTTATTGTCCCTATATATATCGCATCATCAAATTCCCTGATTCGCAACTCTTGCGTTGTCCTCGTCGTCGTCCTCGTCGTCCTTTCTCCTCTCAAGTCTTTTCCCCCCTCATCCTCCTTTTCCTTCTTCATGCCTCCTTTTATTTTCAGTTTGCCAACTCTCATTTGTCAACAAAGGGGCGGAAGAACAAATGGGACGCGAAACAAGGGAAACTGCTTGAAAGATAGAGAGAGAGAGCGAGAGAGGAGAAAGGAGAGAGGAGGAAAATGTTATGGAGAGAAAAACAGAAGCTTCTTTCAGATAACACTTTCCCATCCATCCTCCTCGTTCTTCCTCCTCCTCCGCGGCTGATAACAGATAATCCTACGGAGGCCTCCAGGAATACACCAAACTTCACTTTCTCATCATTTTCTAAATACCATCACGGCCACTCCATGTGTCTGAGATGATTTAGATTAAAACACGCAATATGATGTACACGCTAACTCACTCTAAAACAAAAAAAACGCGATTTTCATCTCCCCATCTTTTTTTTCCATGGTCTCGACGAGAGTCGCCGTCTTAAAACAACACTGATGCTGCTGATGATGATGGTGATGATTTCACAATGCTTAGCAAAATAACAACATCATCTTGTCTTCATCATAATGGCAAACATTGGTCTCTGGCAAGAGAGCGTGGGCTCTAGACTAGAATAGGCAAGGCTCTCTCTGGAATTTGATATATAATGTGCAGTAGCTTTTTATCCACTAAACTCTTGCGTCTCGTTTCTCCTCGAATCCTGATTTTTGTTTACGGTCATGTCACATCATCACTACAAGATTTCCCCTCGCCTCACACAGCCTTAAAGGATGTGATCATGTTACCATTATCGAGATCATCATCCTTGCATTGATATGCAGACTGATGAACTATGGAATATTATACAGCAGTCTCCATATATATTTTTGGAGACAATGCTGAGCATAATAGCTCCTTCCCAGATTCCTCCGTCATTCTACTTTGAAACCACCAAAAATATTTGAGAAGCCGCCCAGACTTGTCGATAGACTAAACCAAGAAAGCATAATAATAATAATATGGCATTGTGTAAAGAAGAATTTCTTAGGCAGATTTTCAAAAAAAAGAAGAAAAAGAATATTATCCTTTGTGTACACGCGTGGGTGGTTGGTTGGTGGCTTGGTGATGGTGGGAGAACAAGTGTAAAATAATGTCTGGAAAGATTTCTGCATTCACCGTTACTCCCGTTATAATAAAATCAGAGGAGAGAGAGAGAGGGTGCACAAAGCGGGGGAAAGAAATGATCGGGAAATAAACTTTTTTTACGCGTTTATATATAGTCATTATATTACAATAAGCATTTTTGTCAACCAACTCGAGCTTGCCTTCTTCTTCTTCTTTTTAAAAAGAGTCTCTCTTTGGCTCTCTAGTTGAGGATATTATCTGATACTTGAAGAGTTGGGGTTGTTTGCTGGCTTGTTGATGCTTGTCCACCATGCTCAGAATGTGTGCTCAGAATGGGAATAAAGAGGGGAGAGAAATAAGTAAGAGGAGGGCTTTCCTCTTTTATTATCAGCTTCTCTCATAAATAGTGCGTGTAAACAGTTTTTGAAAAGGAGGGTTGACTGTGAGTGACGGAACCAGAAACGACGCTATTTATTAGTGAGTAGGTAGCTGAGGACTGACTATATATAAGATTTCTGTAATAAATAGGAGCTGGCGTTCCGGAAAAAATATCAAAAAAAAATTCCACTTCACAATAAGATCCACTCCCCCTCCACTTCCACCACCACCGCGTTGGTGTCTTTAATGGATTTGTACAGATTTAAAGACGTCAAAACTTGGGAGCGATGGTGGTGGTGGTGGAAGCAAGGGGGACGAAAAAAAGTGAGCTAGAACAGCTATATATATATATATATATTTTTGCATTCAGTTGGCTTTTCACTTTCATGATGCACTTCACTTATTACTCTCTAAAAACTCACCGAACCGGTATTTACCAAGTTATTTTGAGTTATTACAAGAAGCCACCCTTGCTCAATGGAAGATGAATAGAGAAGTGCACGTGCAGGGAAAAATATATATATAAAAAGTTTTTTTTTGGGTTGGAGGGGATGAGCGAAGCAAGGAGGGAGGGAATGCATTTCTTGGTAAATGCAGATCATTAAAGCTCCCTTGACGAATTGGCGGTGAAAACACGTCACAAACTACTAAGGAGAGAGAGAGAATTCCTCCTAAAAGAGGTATAAAATTGGCTGCAATGATGATGATGATGCTGATGATGAGCTCAAAAAGAGGCTTTAATAGGTTCTCTCCATAGTAGTAGCAGTAGTAGTAAAGTTCATGATGAGGCTTCATTGCAGTTTCCACTTTGGTGATATGGGGGCCCGATTTGGGGTGTTAACTTTCTCAGAAAATGGTAGAAATTTTTATGTGTTCCATAATAATAATAATAGTAATAGTAATACCCCGCGCGACTCGTCAATAATAATATTAAGTATATTGGGAATGCACCATGCACCGGGAAAAGTCCCCTGCGGTTTTCCAAAGAATGGTCTGGTGGTGATAAAAATATTTCCACGAATACTTTCCTCCCTCAACTCAATCAGATTTTTCACCTTGAACTAAAAAAAAAGTTTGTTTTGGAAATTATCCCCACGAGCTGTATCCCACAAAACGTCGTCATTTTTTTGTCTTTTTTTGGAGAGATTAATGGAACCTTTGAGCTAATAGGAATCTTCTTCTTCATTTTAAAAAATAAAGTAAAAATGAATCCCCCATTCTATTCCCCATTTCTAATTATAATTTTTTTAGCATTCCACTAAATTAGCTGGGATATCACTCTAAAGGGGAATTTATGCCAACAATTTCACTCATGTTACAGCCCATTTTCCCGAGCCCCATGTATCATTTCATTACATCATTATAAGACATGATAAAGGATCTGGGCGACAGGGACAGTAAACAAAATGTACAAAGTCGAGAGAGAGAGAGCAAGAGAGAGAGAGAGAAAGTAAAAAACCAGAGAAAGCAGCAGCAGCATTTGGTCCAACTTGTCCAAATTTATCTGCTTAAAAAAGTCCACTACTACTACTACTACTCCCAGACTCTGATTATTATCTTGTTTACAATGCTTTATATTTTCTCCAAGAAAAAAAAATCCCCCGTTTTTTGTGGAGCTCTCTCTCTCTCTCTCCCGAGGAGAGAGCGTGTTTTTCCTCTTCCTCCTCAAAAGTCATTCATTCCATTCGTCAAGTGGCTTTTGTGCCGTTTTGTAATAAGAGACAAGTAATAGGAGAAATGTGTACACAGACAAACACAACACACAACAGCGAAAAAACTCGTATTTTTGGAATAGAAAAAAAATATATATAGGTTTATATACTTTTTTTTACAGACGTGTATATTATTATGGGCTTTGTGCACAATGGACATTAGGAGAGAGAGAGAGAGAGAGAGAGAGAGAGGAAAAAAAGAAGTCTGGTGAAGGAGTACAGTGCTCTGGAGACCAATATTCATTTTTCAACTGCCCACTTGCTCACTCATTTCGCTCTGTGAATTGTGAAATAAATTTTGTTTAAGATGGCCATCTCACCATTTCCTATTTTACGAGAGATACAGAGCGAGAGGGAGAGAGAGAGAAAGTGGAAGAGGAGGAAGAAAAACTAGTAGATTGCAGCCGAAGATTAGTTAGGAGGACCATACTCCAAGCTTCATTCTGAATTCGGGTGAAATGACCTACGGAATGGTTTATTGTGATTACTTTCAACTCTTTTAGCCTTGTTCGCACAGCCGCCGAGAATGAGCAACGTGTTGTCTGTACAGAACGGAGGAGGAGAGAGGAAAATGTAGAAAACTATATAGAAAAACAACAAAGCGTTGTTTTTTTGGTGTTTTCCTTCTTTTCAAGCGAAATGCAAAAAAAATTGTAGGGAATTTTGTAGGGACACAGGGTTAAAACAATTATTCTCACTTTATCCGAGGATATCGAATCGAAGGGCTACAAAAAAGGAGAGGAAACTCAATTGTATGCCAATTCCTTCTTCTAAGCCAACAATAATGGGAAAATGCAGAAAATTTAAAAAGAAGAAACATGGCATGGCAACCACTTTAAAAATATACGTCCACTAGTGCCAAAAAAAGTAAAATTTGTTAGAGATAAATATATATATATTATAGCAAGGCTGAGCTTTATTATTATCCACATATTTCTGCGGAAACTCTTGTCAATATATACAGTTATGATGGCTCCACTTCCAAAATTCCAAAATGTCTCCAAAAGAGAGAAAAAAAGAAGAAGAAGGAGAAGATCCAACTGGCGGGTTTTTCATCTTGTCCCTACTATTCTTCCAGTTTTTTGGAACTTTGACGCTGGAAGGAAATCTTTTTGGCTGGAGCAGAGTGCTAGTATTAATGTGGTCCAAAAAGGGACAGCTAGCTCTCTGCCGACAAAAATCTCTCTCTACCTCGTCGACGACAACATATCCACGTTCTCCTCCTCCTCCTCTTCGGAGGTTCATATACCACCAACAATATCTTTTCAATAAGAAACTTGCCTGATTCATGTTCCACAGGTCAACACTCTATAGCTAATATATAAATAATAGGAGGAGGAGGAGGAGGAAAGAAGTAGCTTCTATATATACTCCAGATTTCCTAATAGCTCGACCGATGGTGGTGAGTCTCCATGGTATTTGGTGTTTCCTATAAATTCAAGAATCCTCTCTGCCTATACTCAATATTCTCCCCCGACTCCACCGAAAATGGTCCACTGAACCGACTGGCTCGTCCTATAGGGTCTCGTCGGCATGTGTAAAAGTTGTGAATCAGACAGTAAGTAAAACGGGCGAGGGATGAATTATTATAATGCGTATAATAATAGTAGGAATGAAGGGAAAATTATCGAAACTGTACTCCCTGTATCATTTTTTTGGGGTATAAATGCACGTGCACTGAACTTCACTCCATTGACGACCCAATAAGACTTTCTTGCCCATATTCCGCCAAAGCACAGCAAAGCAAAGAGCCACCACCACCACCACGCCACCAGCCAAAGCCAGCCACCTATTTGCGGAAATGGGTGGTGGTGGATGGATGGTAAAAAGTCAGGAGGGGTATGTATGTTGGCCTCTGAACAAAGAGCCATCCCAAATCTCTTGCCAAGACATATATCACTGCAAGCCACAGAGCAATATCACAAAGTGTATGACATGATATATCGTAATCGAACCCGCTGAAATCTCGTAAACTCGAACGAAGAAGAAGAAAAAAAATCGTATTCTCTTTGGAGGATTTCTCTCTCCTCCAAGCAAGCCCCTACACAACCACACACACACACTTTCACTTTCATATTTATTCCTTTCTTCGGTTCGTGTTCTCTACAATATATATACAACAGCAACCGGGGGAGAAGAGAAGAAAAAAAAATGGTGCGCTAGTGACTTTCACTTTTTTTTCTCCTTCTCTCTCGGTCTCTCCTCAGCACCCGTCAATTTATTGCGCGTGAGGTGGTTTTCAACTATATATTGCATTAAACTTTAGCCAGATTCGGGCAAGTTTTCCCTTGTCGACGACAACTCCCTTACTCCTCTCCCAGTTCTAAAAGGAATAGTGAAAGAAAATAGAAAAAAAAGCCAGACCTTTCCTTTTTCTATTCTCTATTTTTTTGGGGCTTCTTGCAGTGTAAGCAGGAAGACGAGTAGCCGTTTAACACTTTTAATCTGTAATTATTTTTCAGTTAACGATCCGAGCTGGAAGTGTGCGTACAAGAGAGAGAGAGGGAGAGAGAGAGAAGAATCGGGCTCATGTTAATATTTCATCTTGAGCACACAACCTGAGAGAGAGAGTGGGAGAGATTGAGATCCTCTTCTTGAAGCGAAAATAAGGACTTGCCGTTTACGCCTGGGGAGTACAGACAATTGTCTTTTTTTCTAGAGTGACCAACAGAGAAGAGGAATGTAGGTGACTAAGGTGAGCAGCAGAACCGGTGAACAACCACATAAAAACAGAGAGAAAGAGAGGCTTATCTTGGCTCACGCACTATTTCCGAATCCCTGCTCTCAACTTGATCCCTAATGAGGAGCCAAAAGGTATAAGAGGTCGTGTAAGCTAAAGCTTAAACACAAAAAAAAATCCGAAGCACACACACAATTTTTTTTATTCCTCGACTAACAACCCCACCTAGATTTTTCTCACGACCGAAGCCAGCGAGAGAGAGAGAGAAAGAGAGAGAGAGGGAAAGCCGGAGTACATGTGTACCTCGTTTTTCGCGTCGTCAGTCGCGCTAAGTAGATCTAATGGTGATAATGACTGTGATCGTCGCGTCGTCGTCCTCGTCCTTTCCATGTCCAACAAAACGCGTTGTCGTCGACGTCGTTCGTCGTCTGTAGAAAACGAAGTTACAGAGTCACACAGTCCTATGGCGTTTTTATTGGCTCCCATTATGAGAGCCCTTTGTGCCGGAGGAGGTCTCCCTATATATTTTTTTTCTTCACTGACCCCATTAAGACAGCCAGAGAATGGGGCATGGTTGAGCGGAACGAACGTATTATCAAGGGCTAAAAAAACCGGACTAACGGGGCTATAAGGCCAAGTCAGTCACCCACCACGCCACCCAGAGACACTATGTTGCCCGAAAAAACCTATATTCCTCCCGTTCATATACATATATATTTTTGCCATCAGATTTTTTTCGCGATCCCTTCATTTCTCCATCACCCCTATTACTCTCTCAAAGGAAGAAAGAAAAAAATAGCCATAGTACATAATACACGGTAAGATAAAAAAAATGTTGGAGAAAATCCGAAAGATCCAAACAAGCTACAATTCCCATTATTATTGCTCCGCTCATCCCGTTACGACTAAAACATTATCTAATATATAATTGTCAATTCCAATTACGTTTCCCAAAGTCCTTTAAGTATTTTCCAACGTTTGTTGCGCTAATCCTCACTTAAAACTTGTTCAGCAGTTTCGTTTTTTGAAAAGTCTCTATTGTAATTATTGTAAATGAACGAATTATGTAGATATTCCCCATCATAAGGATTTATAGTTTGACCCGATACGTGGTTATCAAGAAAAATCCCTTTGAAAAATGACCTAAAAATTTTGCATTTTCGATTTCGTAATAGGAATACTTTTCAAATATTATTTCAAATGGAAAGCTATTGGCGAGTTATGTAGGAATGCATATAAAATTTTTAAATTGAACACGGTCAGGTCAAAGGTCAAGTTCACATATTTTTCAGATAGCTAGGTGTTGATTGAAAACTCACGTTACAAGTAAAGCAACAGCCCCTTGCAGCTGCATATCAACGAACTTATCATGGCTTATCAAAGGGTAATGGGTTTACCGCTTTGCGGCGACTGGGACGTATCTAGTATTTAATATATTGTTTGGGTGGTGGTGGTGGTGGGGTGGGGGATATGGATATATAGAGGGCTCTATACATCCTCGGCTCTTCTGACAAGACTCCTGTCGCTCTCTCTCACTCTTTCTCTCCGAGAGAGAACAAGTAATGGGTCCATAACTCAGAATACGGCTATAGCCTTTGCTATATACACAACCTATATAATATAGCCCAACAAATATATCTATTTGTTATACAAAATGCACCATTATTGTATACGTACGTACGAGCGTAAATAGCATTAGAGCTATCATATTTTGAGCAAAGTTCATGCATCTTTATAGGTCGTTAAGAATGTACACAGCCAGGACTAGAGAGAGAAGAAAAATATATAGGCATTTTGTTGTATACCCTCCAAATATCCATCCCTCCATCCGATCCTCCCTTTCATTCCTATATTACTCCTGGTTTCCCCTTCATCTTTCTTTAATGCCCTTTTCTACTATTTATATACGGCACGGCGGCCTTGGTTTTAGGTTCCTCTTTTTTTGACTGATGCCTTCTCACATTAAATATAGATGAATGGCTGATATTACTTGAGAGAGATTTCCTTTTATTGAGCCACTTTCTTTAAAGCTCCCTCAAAAGAATTATATACGTCTTGACTCTCTGCCCTGCCTGCCTGCCGCGCGGCATGCATTTTGCACAAGGACGGATTTTTCTTTCATATACCTATATACTTATTTTCTCCGGATTTTTACACCAAATATTGTCTCCCCCGTGAAGCAGCAGCCCTATTTCCTCCATTGGTTATGGAGTGTGTATGGATGGAGGAGGTGGAGGAGGAGTAGTATATCCTTGTATAAAACTTTCATTTTTTTTCTCTCTCTCTCTTTCTACCTGGAGGTACTGCTGCTCCCCATAATTCTCAACTGAAGCTAATGCCGGTTGACTTGTAGTAACTTTCCACTTTTCACATTTCCGCCGCTCGGCTGTACCTTCTCAAAAAAAAAACGAGAAAAAAGAATTGCTGGAGAGATCCATGTATGGATGCACATTACATAACAATCCCATCACCCATTTGAAATGTAACGTGTAACGTAACCCCTTCTTTTTCCCAGAGATCATAAGCTCACCGAGTTTCCTCCCTTTTTAACAGATGATAAAAATCAGGGACAATGGAGGCAAAATTTTTAGCTCAACTGTCTCTATCTGATTTTTTTCTGGTAGAATAGATATTGTGTCCGTTTTATTATTTATTTTTTTTGTTTACTGACACTTGCAGCTCCTTTTGGCTGTACGGCTCCCTATGGCCACCTCCAGAAAACAATAGAAAAAATAAAATAAAATGGAGAAGCCATTTGTTCCGGGGAAAAGGCCGGATGCTCCCATTTGAATGAAATTCATGATGGCGATATGCAAAAAAAAATATTATCTTGGCTGTCACTTGTACCTAGGAAGAGAAGATCCACGCTGGAAGCAAACCAAACTACTGCCACTGGGGCTGCTGTAGTGTGTGTTCCACTACTACAAGCAATGAATTGATTTTGCTTCATCTACGCCTCCTTTGTCCCTGCTGGCTGTCGATTCCTCCAGCTTTGTATCAACCAAAACGACGGAATCTTCCATTTTCCAAGAAAAGCAGAAAAAAATGTATATGAATGAACTCAATAGTTATGCTGCACGGCACGGCACGACGGCGGGTGTGTGTATAGCAAAAAAGATGGAATTAATTCATAAAGCCTTCGTTTTTTTTCGTTCTTTTTCTCTGCACTGCTGAACACCCTTTTCCTCCTCCTCCAACGCCAACATCACTACATTCCTATACGCGGAAACTAAAACAAAATGATGATATATACAATCATTTCAATATCTTCCTCTCTATTTCCTCTCTAACCCCCCCCCCTCCCGCACGCCGTACACGTTCACAAAGGGAAGAGTCAGAGTCAGAGTCTCTCTCTCTCTCTCTCACACTCGTTTTTGCTTTTTCATTCCTCTTTTCTCCTCCTCGCGCGTCCTGGTTTCATTTTGCAAAATAGCAAAAAAAGTAAGACAAGGAATACAGAAGATGATGAATAAATCCTTTGCTTCTTTCTCTTTCTCTCTCTCTCTCTCTCTCTCTCTCTCTCTCTGCTTATTCTACCACGCTGAATAGAATTTCAATAAAGTTGTAGTAGTAGTAGTAGTACGCTTCCCAACTCAATATTTTTCTCTGGCCCTACATTTTTTTTTCTCATATTTTTCCCTCAACACACCACCACCACTCTGCTTATGATACTCTTTTTTCCTTCTTTTCTCTCTGTGACGGTTTAAAAAAGGCTGACTTCAAGAAGAAGACGAGACGAAGAGGAAGAGAAGAGCAGTTGTTGGAGCAGGAGACGAAGGAAAGGGAAAAATGCTCCGCCGAGAGAGAAGGATAAAGGAGGAAGCTGGATCTCGATGAATTTCCTTCATTTTTTTGTTCGACTTCCCCATGTAACTTTTCCCAGCTTCCTTTACATTCTCTCCTCCTGCTATACTCACCCAGAGTCCGGGTTCCTCCACAATATTTTTTTTATCTTTCAGAATGCATTCATCGCTCTAATAATACAAGCCGGAGCGAACTGTGTACACTACTAGTGATGTGCAGAGAAAAAAATCTCTTTCTCAACATCGCATCGCATCGCACGTAAATGGTCTCCTTCTCTTCTCGATCCCCAGTAAAAAACGTAACATTTTATACGGAAGAAATCTAGCAGAGTGTGGAAAATATGAGTAGCTTATTGCATGTCACGAGAGAAAGAGAGAGAGAGAGCAGGAATGAGGTTGCTTTTTTTTCCTTGAAAAGGATGAATACATTACACTTTGCACTTGCAGACAAGTAGTATGAAAAAGTAGCCTGAAAAGGGAGAGCCCCACACTGATATTGTACCACCACCACCACCACACAGAAGGAACTTCACGACAACAACCTTTTTTTCTTCTTTAAAAGACTAGAGCAACTTTTTAGACACCCGACTAGCATCTATCATCGTGCTGCTGGAACAGGCAGAGAACCAAAGACAGGAAGAGATATCCCTTCACCACCACCACCACCACACCGACTAGTAGCAACCAATCCATACTGGAGAGAGTATAACTATGAATATTAAACGAAAAATGGACCTATTCGAGAAAGAGAGAGAGAGAGGAGAGAACGAAAAAAAAAACTTAAAAGCTAAGCCACAATTTTTTTGAAGAAAAAAAAAGTGTGTTGAGCCAATAGCTCACGTAGTTGTTTAGTGAGAAGATATGGTTTTACGAGCTAGGAGGAGGACGGAGGAGCTCTACAACGAACGTTCACAACTCGACGTAAATTTGTGAAAACTGGTTGAAAAAGACGCGACAGTGGTGAGCCTAATACACTGGAGTTGCTTGAGGGAGAGACGGGGAAAGTAAAAGCGGCTGAGAAAGCGGAAAACGAGCAAGTGAGGAGGAATTTAGCCTGATGACAGGGATAAGATATTATGACGAGGAGAGAAAGCGAGAAAATATACATAAGGGAGATTCACCCCGTTCTTTCTTTTTTCTAAGACGAAGATGTATAACGAGGCGGAAAAAAATGCTAAGTACTCATGCTACTTTTGGTTGGTTGTGTGTTATAAGAGCGTGAAAATCCAGTGATGATAAAGGTATATAGGGCAGCGTGAAAGGTGATGGGGTGGAGTAGTGGTGGTGGTGGTGGTGGTGGTAATGTGGGTGAGGTTGTAATGAAAATTTTTGCCGACCGGTGCTAGTCAGCAGACATAGTTGCTCACGTCATTATTATACGCATATCTCGTGTCTGTCTTGTGTCTTTTCCAGCGAAAGCACTTTTTCAACTTTCAAGAAGAATTTGATATCCTGCTCCCCGTGCAAGACGGAAGATTGAGTAGGATTAAAATGATCTTGACTTGGAAAGGAAAAAAACACAAGTTTTTTTCCCAGGGAAAAATAAAGAAGTCACTGACAGTTTTTTTTCTTCTTCTTCTTGGGATGTGCTGCTTCAGACGGGATAATATGTATATTTTTTTGGAAGTAAAAATCCATCAACTTTTGGGCAGGCCAACTTTTGGATGCAATAATAACTCGACTCGGCGCGGTGGTGGTGTTTTTAGGTATATAATTTTGGGGAGTTTCTTTTTGTGGAAAGAAAAAGTTGTTAGGCTGACGGCGGTGGTGGTGTGCGGGATGTTTGCTCAAATATATTATTTCAGACGAGTTGATGAATTCGTCCGAAAGCAAGGAGGCAAAAAAAAGGGTGAGGCTCTCGCTGAAAACAAATTTAGGCCGAAAGGCCGGGAACGAAAAATCCTCAAATTACATTTTTTGGAGGAAAATGGTCGGTCCGCCAGAGCAGCAACACGAGTTTAATGAGATGTTGGGTTAAAGTCGAGCTAATTACGGGATGAGCGCAGACATAAAAGTTGATTTGTGGAGGGGCAGCAGACATACATAATATACAAGTAGTTCAGCTGGGCTGGGATGGGAAATTACCTTGAAATGCTAATTTGATTCCTTTCCTTTTTGGACAAGCATGAGATTTGAAAAATTATCATGCATAAAATAAACTGGCCATATTTTTGGCCTAATTGGTAAATAATATATTTGTTGTTATATGGAAACTGTTTATTATTCAATATGGTTATTATGTTCATGTGCATCTATTTTATACTAGAAAAATACATCTTTAATAGTTAGGGATTCTCGAGGATTAGTTTGTTCTGTAAAGGATTTTTGTGTTGGGCCATGCATGCAAGTGCGAAGCACGCATCTTCACCATTGTCGACATTCTCCCTCGTCGTCGTCGTTTCCCTGTGTATCCCTGCTTCACCAATTCCGGGGGTTTTACAAGTGGAAACGGCTCAAGAGTGCCACTTGCCACTCTTTTCGATTCATTATTTTGCATTTGAAAAGTGATAAGAGGAGCCACCGAACCAAACTCCTTCTTTTTGTCTCCCAAAGCGAGCGAGCGAGAGGGAAAACAACAAACGCTTCTTTTTTCCCTTTCACTCTCTCTCTCTCTCTCTCTCTGGAGAAGATAGCGTGGATTTTGTGAAAGTTGAGAGTAACAGCCTGTAGCAGCTAATGTAGATTTTGGCAGGAGGCCAAGCTTCCAGCTAGACGAGAAAACGGTCACAAATATGAAGCTTGATAAGTCATGTGAAACAAACATAAATCAGGAGCGACAGGGACGAGAGTTGGCAGCTAGTTTATTGGTAGGAAACCAAGATCCCTACAACTTTCACCACTTGTGTGTGTGTGTGTGTACGTCTGTGTGTTGTATGTGCCATGCCGTGCCGATGAGGATGAGAGGAGGAGGAGGAGAACTACTACTGCACATTGCAGTGGTTTCACTTTCATTGAGGGGAGCAATCTGCAAAATGACGGAATTTGGGAGCATCACTTACGCTTCATCTCCAAGAAAAAAAACTATATTGGCTATACGCAGAGGACGAATATCAGGAGGAAAAGATTGATTCATACGACGGTTAAAATTTTATGACCTGTTGACCTTATTTCCTTTAAAAAAAAGAAGCAAAAGGAGGAGGAGAAGGGAAAGAGAGAGAGAGAGAGAAAAAACGATTTCCTCCAACGGAATCTCTTTCATCCGGGAGGGAGAATGCCAATTTTTTCATTATTATGCTCCCATCCAATTCCACATTGTGTAAAAACAGGGAAGATAAGAAGGGAACGAGCAGCAGGAGCAGGAGCAGCGCTACATAGAATAAAAAAAATGTGGGTTCGAAAAGTTTATGCTCTTCTGTGAGAGGATGGCAGAGAGAGAGAGAGAGAGAGGAGCACAGCCCACATAATATATTATATTATAGAAAACTTGGCACATGGCTAAAGATCACAGATTATAACCGATTATGCTTCAGGCGCAGCTTCGGGAACAAAGACTACCGATTTTTTTTCAAGTTGGTAGTTTTTTTTTTTTTTTTAAAAAGGGAGAGAGACTCGTGAATTTGGGTTTGAATCCTGGACTGAACTAAAAAATCCTGGTTGGAGTGCAAAAATGAAAAGAAAGAAATGAAAAAATGTTATGAATATAGCATTGTGCACTTTCTCCATCCACCAGCATCATCATAACCACACCATACCACCACCACCACCACCGCTAGTTCTAATTGAAGTAGTAGATAGTGAATGGTAACATCCTAGACTGGGCTTGACCTCAATTCATTACCAACTATAATACCAACTGGGATTTTTGTTTTTTTTTGGTTGAAATAATTCATTTGTGCATCTTGACAAAGTTTGGAGACGAGACGAAGGGGGCGGGGGCGGATTAATATTTTAGCCAGTTGCGTCCTCCAAATCCTGTACAAAAGTTGGGAGGATGGTTTGGAATTGGAAAGTTGAGCGACAGCAGAGGGTGGTAAAATTTCCCTACTTTTCATTAAGTAAAAACCTGTGAAACCCGACCTAAAAACCTTGAAGATAAAGAGACACTGCGGTGTCCATGGGATATGGTTCAGTTATGGAGCACTTGAAATTACTTCTATGCCAGCAGAATACGGGCCGTGGTTTTGAAGTTTGTCGTGTGGGTGGCACACACCAGCCAAACTGCTGGATGTGCAAAAAACTTAAATAAAAACATTTTTTGAGTAACATTTGGAACGGGAAAATTGAATGTAAAAGGAGCTATTATATACAACATTACATATATGGAGCATAATATAATGTACTACCATGGAAAACAGGAGGAGATCGAAGAGGGGGAGGAGGGGGTCTCACTCATGCAGTCGCCAGGAGAGAGGAAGGAAATTCGTGCTTTTGCTTCCTCCGAAAATAATAAATATTTGATGTGACCTCGACACAGGATGTACGGGCGGATTCTGGGCAAGTTAAAAGTATTTTAGAACGGAATGCAATCTTTATCTCTAAAAGTTCTCGATTTCAGAAAGGAATTGTCATTTTAGCAGAGTATTATTGTTATTATTATATTTTGAATTTTGAGTACTGTTTAATTCTCGATTTATAAAACGTTAGTTGTGATGATTGCTAAAATCTTGAACTGTATTCTAAAGTGGAACAAATTTTCAAATTGCTAACCTTCTAACCTTTATTGTAGAAAAAAGATTTTTTTCCTCATTTTTCCAAAGTTTTTTTCTTCTTCTTCTTGCCTTTTCCTTCCCGTTGTTGCATTTTAAAAATAGTTTTCATTTACTATGCTGACAGCAGGGTTGTGTGTTTTTCGCCAGCAAAAGTGGAGGCACGGACGTCAGCCTCCTTCTTCCTCCCAAGTGCAAATTCTTTTTTCTTTTCTTTTTTTTTGTATCAAGTTAATTTAGACATTTTTTTTGTTGGAGGAGGGAGAGCATTAGTAAACGTGATGAAGTATAACATATATACACCTAAAAACTATATAATAATAATGTGGAGGAAGCATAATAATATCTGGCTGGAGTCAAGGCAAAAAAGAAAGTTTCCGCTGTATTGTACATATACGCTCGGGAGTAGGAGGATGGAATGAAGATGGGGGCAAGGTTCCAACTGAAATATTTTTTGACATAGCATACACACACACACACACTCCTCATACGGAACAACTCCGAGGGCAGCCGTTTCCAAAGTTTAAAAACTTTTGAAAGGAATTGAAAGAAGAAGAAGAAGAAGAAGAAGAAGAAGAGAGAGAAAAAAAATCCGTGTAACATTACCAATCCCTTCCGTCGACTACTACTGCTGCAGACTGGGAGAGTATGGTTTATGTGATATATAAAATAGAATAGAACAGAATGCCTAGTATTTTTTTGTACATTTACAGAATTCACATTTCATTTCCAGACTACACACTCACTCACTCACTACTAGTTTCCATGGGAAAAAACGGAAGCGGAGGAGCGGCGGAGGAGAGGAGGTCCAAGGACAAAACGAAAATGTCATAATGTTTCCCCCACCACACACACACAACTTTTTCCTCCCCGACTAATATAGAGCGGGGAATAATATTGCACTCGGGTTATGTTATTTATGTTCCGTAGTTTTCACTCCTGATTTATAGATTGTCCCCCGTTTTCCTTGTTTCCCTGCACGCCGTACTTTAAAATATATATATACACACGTATATATTTCGCGAAAAGGCCCACTTGCGAATCTTTCCTCGGTGGCAATTAATGTTGAATAGAGAGGAAGGGCAATAAATGATGCTAGAGAAGTGGTCACCCTTCTAGTGCCCATCTTTTTCAAAGAACATTTTTAACCCATATTATTTAGGTTGTGCTATCTAAAGCTAACTTCCACCACCACCGTGCTTCGAAGTGGAAAAATCAAAAAAATAATATATA
>JAANSN010004119.1:0-16048 GCA_036850665.1 Dicranocentrus wangi | reverse complement strand
GAATTAGGATAAATCGGCTTTGACTTCTTTTAGAGAGAGAGACTCATGCCGCAACAGTATGGCCATCTCATCATCATCATCATCATCCTCCTCCTCTTGTTCATTCCAGATTCTTTAAAGGCATTGCCTTCGCTTGTGTGAAACATACCTACCTACCTTTTTTTTACCTGCCTGCCACCATTGTTGTTTGCATTCGGGCGGTTATAGGACTACTACTAGCTACTCTTCTGGCCTGCTTCCTATTCTCTAACCAGCTAGTTAAAAGCCGATTCAAGGTAAAAATCCTTAATATAGAGGAGAAGAAGAAGAGCCTGTGATGCCGTGTGGATTCTTTTTTTTTGGTAAAAACCCTACCAGGTTGTATAAGGAAGGATGATTAGGAAATGGAGGGTTGAGATGAGAGAGAGAGAAGAAAAAAAAGAAGCTGGTCCACTACCACTTTTTCCCTTTACCTAAGTAGACAGCCACACACCGTGATTGTGTGAGGAGACCCGAACCATGCTCGTCCGTCCTACGGCGAAACAGACTTTTTTACAAACACACACACTCTGGGATCGAGATGCCTCTGAAAAATTAACCTTTTTCCATTTCCCCTCCGACGATCTCCACACTCTTCTTATTCGTCTTGTTGTCCTTATAAGTCATAGCAGACTAAATGGTTAGGATCGAGGATCAGTTGAGTCGAGATGGGCTTTGTCTTTGGTTGGAATTGGGATGATATGTTGATTCGAAACTTTTTTTTTATTTGTTAAGGCTCTTCTTCTTCTTTGAGTTGTTTGAACTGTGTGTGTGTAACACAGTCAGTCAGTCAACCGGTGTGAAGTGAATGCCAACATCACATTCTTACACTACCAGAGAGTCAGAGAACAGAACACTTGCTACACACAACAACAGCATATTTTTCTCCTTGTCATGGTTTGGGGGCAGGCAGAGAGTTGTGCTTGTTGTGACCTTTCCCTCACTGTGCACTGATTTATGAATTTGTTTAAGGAATTCGTCGCCCAGTAATTTAGTGGACGTGCCGCAATCCAGTGACGGTATCTCTTCACCTGAGCGTTTCTTTTAAAAAAAGCAACGAAATAAGTTGCTGGTTTTTCAGACAGAAAATCACTTCTTGAAGAGTAGGTATAAGGGCTTGTTATGGCTGTTTATCCAAAGTGGTCTATGACTACACTCGACTTGACTCGACTCTCTCACGTTCAGAAGGTCCTTTTCAGAAGAACCCGTCATCATCATCATCATCATCATGGTCTCCTCGTTTGTACCTAGCACAACAGCTCCACTCTTGATTATGTCATTTACTGCTCGGCTAGTCATTCATCTTGTCTTATTTAGGCCCTGCATCACGTCTCACTCACTCACTTTTATCTTCATCTCTCTCTCTCTCTCTCTCTCTCCTTCTTTCCATGTATTTCTCCTCATTTTTCTCTCCTCCTACAGCGGCTCCTCTGTCCAAACAATCTCCATATATTCTACAGGCTGGGTGGCCAATTCCGATAACTCTATTTAGCCTCCTTTGCGAAAAAACAATAAGGCCCTGTGTGTGTGTGTACAATACCATCAGAGTCACGCATTATCTCCTGAACATTTTTATGACAAACTTTTTTTTATGAAGTGGAGAGCCTCGGCCGGCGCGTATGAGTATGCTATGACTAGGTATTTGTTTCATACGATACGGCGGTATGCGGCGGTGGTAGTTGAGATCCTGCTCTCTGTAATTTCACTCATTCTTTTCTAACCAGCTCCACCTTCCTCCCAGTATTAATGACAGGACTGACATTCACTCTCTTTTAATTAAGTACCTGACGAAAATCTCGTCTCTAATTTCTTTTGAGGATAACTAGGTTGGCCGGTGTGGAAGAGATATATTATATTTAAAAAAAAAACAAGACTATTTCGCAAAAAAAGCGGCTGGCTTTTGTGTTCCCCTTTAAACATTTCTCTCTTTTTTTCGCGAGAGCGATTAGTAGCCGACTTCCAAGAGGGTAATTTGGTGTCTGCCTCCTCCAGTTCAAGTTAACCACTACCACCACCACCACCACCACGACGTTGATGATGATCACGCATTGCAAAACAAGTCATTATGCGTTGATGGCAGATTTGATAAGAAAAATGCAGATTTTTCTTTTGTCTAGGCGAGTTGCGGCTTTCCTCGTGGAAGGTGGTCGGTGGTCTGGTGGCCAATTTTTTTGGATACGATACGATAGAGACTGTCTTCCCAACCAACCAAATTGCATTCCTGTAGCATAGCCTTATAGTTTTGCATGATGTAAGTGAAAATGTGGACCAACTCTCCTGCGCTAGTGCTGCTGGGATATATGGATGGATGTAATATATATGAATAGCGAACGTGGTAACGAGCTGTCAAATCCGTTTGTGCTCACCAAGAAAGTAGTAGAAAAGGGGAAAAGGGGAGAACGCTCGTCTGGTGCTCTTTGTTTTTATCTCCAATTAGTTTTATCGTCAGTGAAACTTACAATCAGTGTGGGATTATGAAAGTAACTGAATCACCATTTCGCTAATGGACTTTATAGCAACCGATAAACTTAATAATACCTTTAGCAGCCATAAACACAAAAGAGAGCATTGTGGGGCTCCTCTGCTCTTATTCATCAATCCACTGAGATGCAGATGATGCAGAGAGATGCTAGAGAGAGAGAGAGAGAGTAGAGAGAGAGAGAGAGAGAGAGAATAATAATAAGAAATATAAAAGACTTTCCTTTAGAATCTAACCGTATATCCTGCAGCTAAAGAGAAGAAGAAGGCTTCATGTGGTGGTGGTGGTGATGGTGGGGATGCAATCCTTATTGCTGCTGCTCCTATATCATTCACCAAAATCTTTTTCCTTTTTTTAGGAACGCAGGGTGAGTCGGCCAATGACTTGGATCGCACTAAATTAGAAACAAATCTATAGTTTAACAATGTTTAGCGACCTGTGCAATGCATGCTCAAAAGTGGTGTTGAACAGAAAGAAACCAATGCGCGCATATATATATATGTATACTTTTTTTTTGCATGCAGTTACATAAAGTTCACCAGGTTTTTCTCTCTCTCTCTTGTTCTTTTCTCATCTTCTCGTTCTTTATGGGCAAGTGTAATCATGAGCAAAAAAGCAAAACAAAAATTTTCATGTGTATTTTCTTGTTCGTCACTGCAACAGCCTCTCTCATCTGGGCCTACCTACTCTGTGGGTAGCTCTATATAGCAGGCTTTTCATTTTTTTTATTTACTTTTTAGCATTTTTTTTTCTTCTTCTACTTCTCTTCATACAAGAATCCCCGTACTGCACTGCTATAACGTAACAAGTGGGATATGATATAGGAAAGGAAAAGATAGTGTGTAAAATAAGTACGTACGTTACGTTCGCCGGCTTATATACATATACTACATTATTGTAGTTTTTGGTACCGTGTGTTTTATTTATTTATAGTGCTTTCGCACTCACACTCTAGGCACTCCACTCACTCTACAGCTTCAAGGTGTGTTATATGAATGAAGATTTTGGTTGAAGGGCTATGGCTGAAACAGGTTGCATCTTAAAATTTCTAACCTCTCTCTCTCCCTCTTCTCCCATCAGTCAGAGCACATCATAATAATCACTATGGGTCAAGTATTATGATCACCTGAATAACTTTGGTGCGTATTCTACTGTTGCTCTTTCTTCTTCTTCTTGATTCTTCTTCTTGTGCATTAATATACGAGATTGTGGCCCCTGTGAGTAATGTTTAAAAAAAGAAGTGGAAGTATATATAGTTGTGGTGGTGGGCAAGCGAAGGAGAGTCCCAGGTTGAAAGAGGTTGTGTGAGAGATTTTATAAAGTTTTCTAGCTGGGCCTAGCACGCGCGGTGGTTAGTTAGTCTGTGACTTGCAAAGAGCACCACCAACAACCACCACCACACCACCGTATATATACATATATACGTACGTATATAGTGCATCACTGTCGATGATGCTGGTCGGGAGGTGATGCGGTGAAAAATGTGTGATGGAAGGAGATAAACTACAAGCGAGGAGAAGCCCACCTTACCGTGCCACATAATAATAATCTCTTCTGCCCAGCAGCAGCAGCAGCAGACTTGTTGGTGTAAATGCAGATAGGTTTAAACTTGAACTGCTCCTCATATACATACTAACAAGCAAGAGAGAAGGTTTTCATTCACATTTACATTTCTCATATATATACGTATATTTTTGTACTTTACCCACTTCATTCAACCTCCACCTCCACCATATCGCATGAGAATAGTAATAGGGCAATAATAACAATAATAACAAGCAACAACAACAATTAACAGTACCCAGGCACGCCTTGTGCAGATGCTCATTGAGTCAATCCTCTTTACCACAAGAGGAACACAATGTATAAACTCTTCTCTGCAAAACTTCTTCTGGGGTTACAAAAAGAAGAAGAGAAAAAAAACTATATCTTTAGCTCTAAATTCCTTCATCTCAACTGCCTGCACATCATTTAGGTACTAGGAACGTCTTGGTAGGGATTGAACTGTACAAAAACTACTGGGGAATGAATCTGCACTGCAACAAGAGATGAAGATAGTTTTTTTTACTACTACATATATTTATCTGCCACCTTAGCCACCGTAATTATGCATTCCTCATCCGCCCGACTATCTACACACACACACATATTACATATGTGCAGTTGAAGAAGATGATGCTTTTTTTTTACAAATATTTATTCCATCCGTACGGACTCAGGTTGATACGGGTACACATAATAAACACATAGATATAGATAGACTGTGTGTATGTGTGCGAAAACTTTTTTACGTAGGAACTGAGCTGATGAGTGAATCTCAACTCATTTTACGTCAATCTCTTCTTCAGCTCAACGAGATTTTTTTTTTCTTGTTCACCTGTACAAGAAGAATTTTTCAAGAATAAGGAGGATGTATAATGTCTGCACCCATGACTGTGACATTTTCTTCTTCTTCTTCCTTCTCCTCCTCCTCCTCCTCCTCACTCTTTAATGTTATGTCTGCATATAACCTTTTTTTTAATTGGGTGTCGATTTATATATATCCGTTGTGGCTTATTATTATTGTGAGGTGATCATATACTCGTCGTCGTTTTGCAGAGTTCATCATCATTTTCATCATCGTAATCGCGCAGGTGTATATTATATGAGCATGAGGGATGATGATGAGATAGATATCCCATAAAATTCATGTTAGTAGGCTAAAAGCCCCACCACCACCACCACCAACCTCTCCTCTCTTCTCTTCTCAGCTCAACTCTGGAGCTTTTTATAATGAGATTAGGATTTTCTGGTTCATTTAGCGGAGCCCCGGTCGTGAGTGGACGTGAAATCAGGAGTAGTATTTAGGTATATAGTTTTTAGTAAAACACATTCGTAGACATAATGATGATTTGAGCGAGTGAGCTTGTGCAGGTAGAGAGGAGCACACGTAGAAAGCCATTTTGCTGTCAGTGATTTACCATTATCGGCTTTTGTTTTGTTCTCCTCTTCTCTCTCTCTCTCTCCTCTATCTAACTGGCCTACATTCTCGCACAGCGTTTTTGATAAACTGCTCCTCTAACACACTCATCTGCTCTGATGATGCCGTTTTATGTGTGTGTAGTGTGTGCACACTTTTGTGTTGTGTATATATTTTATCGGTAATATACGAATTTTTTTCTTCCTCCTTCTCTGTTCGCCAATTGCATTAGTCTTCTCTCTCTCTCTCTCTCTGTGTGTATATAAGGTTAAGCAGGCAGATGTGTTGTTTACACCTTCGGGTTATATAGTCTGCTTGCTTCTTGGTCTGTGTATTACCACCAACTGTTAACTTTGAAAGACGATTGTTCACTGCTAGTTTAGGGACGGCTTGTGTTATTATTGCTATTATTCACTTTGCACGTGCAGACTTCCCTCAAGAGGCTATTATGACGGGATGGTGGTGAGACGTATAGAGGGCTTTTTCGTGCGTATGCACGATGCAATGCTCAATTTCGCGTTGGAGGAGAATTAGCCAACAAACAAAAAAAAACGCTTACGCTCTAAGCTTTTCCTATTCACAACTTTTTTTTTCATTCTAAACACTTCTCTGCTCTGCTCATATGTATACGCATAGTATTATGAGTTGAGTGAGCATTTTGTGTATATGTATATCAAAAAAACTGAATGTGTTTTTTTTCTCTTTCTCTCTCCCTCTGTTGCATGCAGTTCGGCAGGGCTTTCCGTGGCCGTAACCTGATTTCCATTCCATATTTACACTGATTGAATGAATGTAGGTTGTGTTGCAGTGATTGAATGTAATCTGAATTGCAGTGCAGTTATATATCAAAGGGAGTTAACCTAATGATATAGTCTGGGCTTATATTCACAACTCAATATTATTTGCATTTTCCGTATATCCATTCCACTTGCCTTGTTTGACAGGCTAAAGACGGGGATAAAAAGTTTTTTTCGTGGCTTAAAACTCGAATATTGCACGGTGATATATATATATATATATATCCAAATCCAACTGCATTTCACAGCAACAACTTTTTTTCTTCACTCTTTCTGCATAGGTAATAATAATATGGGTACCTTCATATTAAAAAAACAAAGTGTTGGTCCAAGACCACGTAACGTGGTAAATTGCTGATGAATGTCCTAAAATTACAAAGGGAAAACGCGAGGGCAGCAGCAGACGACTCACCAATAATGCTCCGCTGTTGTTTATCCGAATAGGAAATGTGTGGGTGTATGGGTAAAAGAGAGAGAGAGAGAGAGAATGCCTGCAGTTATCGTGACCAAACCTTGGGACCAGTTTTCTGTTGTTTTTTCTTCTTCTTCTTCTTCTTTAACTTTTGCATTTTACCTGTGTGCTGTGTTTGTGTGTACAGGACAGACTTGCTAAAAATCCTCCTCTTTCATTCTCTCCAAACTTGTACACACTTTCATTGAGCGCAGACAATGGGAATAAATGTGCATGAGTTTTGCTCACGGGCTTGGCTCTCTGTGTTTTTTATTTAGTTTTTCTTGAGTAAAAGTGTGTTGGCACTTGTCAAAGGCTTACTTCCCGCACACACACACACACACACACACACACACACAACTTGTAACAACTATCGCTTTGGATAATATTGTATTTCACTTGAAGGAAGGAAAGCTTTTTAGACACCTGCTGATTACGCTGGTCTATGGTCTGGGCTGGTGTGTACTATATCATATACACATTTTTATAAGTGGGAGAATAAGGATCACCATGTGTTTGACCCTTTGCAGTGTTTTTTCGGCACGACACTGCGCTGTGATACGTGACAAGCAACCTAAAAATTTAATAGGTCAGTTCTCGGAAATTATAGATGCTCATTTTTCGGCTTATATACTACACTTACGTGGACGCGGAGGAAGGAAATCTTTTGCATCTTTCACTAGCGGAATATTATATTTTGTTTTGATTTATCTAAGCCAGAGGTGGGTCGGGCTTTCGGGTAATCAATCGTGAGGAAAACAGGTCGCGGTGTAGAAACAAAAATAAGTATATTGAGATAAAGGAGTTTCTGGGTAAATCCGCCTGTTGATCATTTTCTTTTCTAGGGAATGTTATTATTATATTATTATCACTCCTTTTTCCAGAGTTTCTCTTCTCCGCTCGCTCTCACTAATTGCGCGACCAAACAAGAAACATTCCTTCGACAAGTGAGTGAGAGATCGGGTGAGGAAGATAGAAAAGGGATTGAGGAATTCTGTGACAAATTTTCTGTGAGATAGATTCAGCATGATAAGTGTAAAGGAACAGAAAAGTCGATTTTTTTTCTCAGCTGTGAAACGTCAACTTGTTATCAGATTCCCATAAAAAGGTTAACGGATCGAGTTGAAAGAGCAGCAGAGCTTAGTCACACTTGCTATATTTATGTCGCCCAGCACATCATGAGCCTCGTGAACTCATGAAATCATACTTGTTCAACGGAAAATAAATTACCATTTTTAGTTTGTAACAATAATTATTGCCGTGTGTGTGTAGGAAAAACGAGTGAGCAGTATGAGAGTTGTCGAAATTTACATGATTTTGGGATGACTAACCCCCTCGATTTAACGACTGTTATGTTTGGATACAATAAAAAGTCTTAAAAAGGGTTCATTCACTACACCATTTTACACTGTACTGAACTGTATATATAAACACATAACCTATGAGTCAACTCTTTTTGGACAACAAGTTCATTTCTTCTTCTTCTAGTGAAGTGGTTACAGGAACAGAGTTAATTGCAATAAGAAACAGAAATACAAGAGAAAACATTGTTAGCTATGAACTTTTTTTTCATATCGTAATCATTTTTGAATGTTAAGCACTCTCTCTCTCTCTCTCTCTCCCTTGTCATTCCTGTGGCTAGCAGGCAGTGGTTTTAAAAAGAGTCTCTGCTGTTTTTCCTCTTTGCATATTTACATCTCATTTTCATGCACAACTTATTGCCAAACAGTCTTGTAATATGCATAATGCATGCCGAATCATCATCTTTCTAAACCAATTCAATATATATAGAGGGATATATAGAGGTCATCCAGCCGGGCCGCGCAAATGGAATGGAGGAGTCATATGATGATCATGATGACTTTAGGAAAACTATGCACTCCTCTTCACCGTACTGTTATTATTCATATTTTTATTTGTAAACATAACATTTCTAGTTGCGAGTTAGTCATCATCACCCTCATCACCCTCCACACAGAAAACATAAGGATGATATTGAAGATGAATATAAAAGCTTCGAGTTTTTTTTCTGTGGTAATCCCTCATTTTCACCATTCCATTGCACAATATAGTTTTTAAATGTTCCCAGCGTAGCTGTGTCTTCTTCACACGTTACGTAGTATATAGAGCTCAAGCTGAAGCTGAGTTGGAGAATTGCATGTTAATGACTAATAACACCTAAAAAATAATTGAAGGAGGTTATACAATCCGTCATTAGAATAGGAACAAGACATGACGTTTTTTCCACGGATGCTGATAAGAGACTTGAGCCTTATCTTCCCTCCCGCCCTGCCTCCTCATCATTTACAGAACGATGAGAGGAGAGCGTAGTAGTAATATGCATGAGCCCATATCGTGTTTGGAGATTTTACTAAGGGTATTTTTACCACGTAAGTAATAAAGCATTTTACTCACATCGCGCATCACATCAACCACACACACACCACACACACTTTTGTTCCTTCTCCTGAACATTTTTAGTACGAACATTCCCGATCAAGACAGATAAAAAGGAATTGTAGGAATGCTTAAAAAAATAGTAGTAATAGTAATGCTGATATGCTGCTGCTGCTGCTGCTGCTTGGTTTGGGTTAAAAGCGAAAAAAGGCAATCATGCAGCAGGTAGTATATATTTTGAAGCAAAGTTTGGAATATTGATGAAAAACATTTTAGTTTTGCCTCTGCCAAGCCAAGGTGGTGGTGGTGGTGGTGGCGATTAAAATCCTGCAAGTTGCAGCATCAGGTTAGGTTAGTTAGGATGAGTGTGAAGCAGATTAGCGTCCCACCACCTGACGGAATCCTATGATTCTTCTTTCCAATAACATACAAAATCCACAGTCTCACCTTTTGACGTGTGCTTTTCCTCACTCACTCCCTTACTTACTCTTATACTCGTGGTGGTGGAGTTGTGTGTGGCATTTTTTTGAGGTAAAAAGGAAGTTAGACTCGGTCTTCATCTTCATCATCATCATCATCATCACGTACCAAAAGAAGACACGGAGAATACTTAAGAAGATAACGTCTATTTACGCCCATCGTTAGTCCTCATTATTGCTGAACGGCTCAATGTCTTCATTTACAAGTTTAAACGGAGAGAATCACCATCAAAACTATTTACATAAGTTCAATATATACGCGCATCTCATCCTCATCATCTAATAGCTTTCATCATAATCTCATATTTTGTCAGACTGACACTCACCCTCTCACATCTCACACACAACACCACACAACTCACCAGCGATCATCTCTCTCTGGGATGACGTAAGCATGTCTCCTCTCTTCCTTCCTTCATTCACTCGTTGAAGGAACGCAGAAAAGAGATGAGATGAGGAGCGGAGCGAGCGGAGGCAATGAAAAGTTTGGTTGTATAGATAGGTAGATCCCTGGAATGGGCTAAAAATGATGAGCTTGTTTTCTGGCGTTAAAGCAATAGTTTTGTTGTGACAGGCGTCTCTTAATAATGAAATGAGTCACAGCAGCCAACCAATGAAAACCCAGAGGAGAAAATTGAGAGTTGTAATTTTTACGACCAAAAGTTGATGTTAATTTCAAAACAATGATTGCAATCTTATGACAAGACGACTACCTATCTACCTACCTACCAGCACCAGCCACTATCGCATATCAAACAACAGCACACAGTTGTTATCAGGAATGGAAGGGATGAAGAAAAAAAAAGAATGGAATTAAAAGAATTGTTCTTCTTCGTCTTCTTTTTATTTTTCAAACCAAGACCAACGATCTCTGCCGGTAGAGATCCCATTTAGAGAGGATTTTAGAGACACGAGAGAGAAAAATGGGAGCTCATCAAAAGTAGACTTGTGTTATTGCGGGATGGGATGAGATGTTGAAGCAGAGACGAGCAGTTTCACTTTCTGGAAGTTGAACATGTCTGCGTGGGTTTTACTGATCTCGATTCATTCGGATTGATTAAATCTGCACATTTTGATGGAGATTTTTCTTTCGAAAGAGAAAAAGAAAAGGAAAGAAAGAATAAGATTCTGCCTTGGTGCAGCACCAGAGTAAAGATGGTGAGCTGATAGGGTGATACATAACATCGTGTTGTGATTTCTCATGCCAGCCAGCCTCTCACAGCCCTGTACTACTGTAGCTCAATAATTCGACTTTTTTGTGTAACATTTGTAACAACACTCTCATACAAATGATGATACCTCTACCCACTATTGCAGCAGCAGAAGACTGGCTGGCTGGTGTTATGTTGGTGCAGACTCGCTCGCTCGTACATTTTTTTTAAAAAGAAATCTTTATGTAACATAGGCAGTGGATTTCCTTTTTCCACAAGGGTTGAGCCTGACTTCATAAGTTGGTCTGCTGGCATTGAAACGCTGGTTGTAATCGCTGAACGATTCTCGGATGCTCTACTCTACATGATCATCAGCATCCTCATCTCGCTGCAGTGAGTCTCCTCTTCATTGGCTGCCGATTTCACAACTGCAAAATAACAACGTTATGCTATCCCCACTGCAACTCATTCGCTTGGCACTTTGGCACTTTGGCAAAGAAAATGCGAGCTTTTGTTGTAGTCGCTCGTCCCATTGCAAAAACGTTTTGTTGTTTGTACAAAAGGTCGGCTTCACGGTGGAGACAATTTTGTGACACCTTGAGCATGCATCTCTCTCTCATTGGCCGTGTGACTCTGACTCACAGAGTCAGTCTTAATAGACGATAATACGATAATATGGTTGTTCAAGTGGGTCTGCTCGTAACATGCGGATATTTACGTTTACATTATTTTTATATGCATCTCGACGACTAGATATTAGGTAACGTAATTTAACAGCCACTACTTCCGTCGTAATTGTGTTTTTATCAGAACCTAATGATTCTAAAGTAATGAGACTACTCAAATATTTAGCATACTACATATATGTACACATGGTTCGATCCAACATTCCGCCGCACATTTTCATTCACCATGAGATATATTTTTGCAGGAAGTCTTGATAAACTTTTATAGAATCAGATACACGTATATTATAATTATTAAACCACGTTGTTTTGTGGCACACGGCTGAAGCCATAGTATTTAATATCCTTATCCTATTCCCATTTAACCAATCATTGGTGATGTGAAAGACATAAACATAATGAACTCGCGGCTGCTCCCTTATATCCCTTCAACCTTCTTACTAATTGTCTATAAGCTGGGCTCTCTCATGTCAGACTGACTGACCACTCCATATCAACCCTTCGGATCTCCCTGAATTATGAATGAACTGCAGAAAGTTAATAGGGGTGGTGTTTTTTTCTCTCTTTTTCCTCGTATGATTTACGAGACTGATTAAATAATAAAGTCATCGTTAAAATAAAAAGTTTTTTCGCTAGTAAAAAAAATACCCAAAAACTCAACCTGGCTGGCTGGCTGTGTGCTGTCTGTTGTGTCGTGTGGAGTGGAAGTCATATTTTTTTCTCGCTTTTCTGCTTTTATTATTATATTTCGTTCCTACTTTTCTTCTTGTTGTGTGTATCATTAAGAGAGTATGAAATTATTTTTATCAACCTCTGGTAACATCCACTGACTGAGATAGCAAAGCAAGCTCATCCGTGGCCCTTGGCATGCTCAGCCTAATACTTTTTCTCTTGTTGCGTGCATGCACTCGAAAATTCTGAGAATGTACACTGTCTTATATTATGCTGTTGCTGGTGTGTGCAGTTGCAGTGGTGGTGCTTAGGTATGTTGTCTACTTTTTGTGATGCACATTGCCTTTGGAGGAGGAGGAGGAGGCTGAGACTATCTGCTCGGGTGTACCTACCTAAGTAGTAGTATAATATAATATATGCATATGTGCGGGTTTTTGGATTTTTTTTTCTGGGTTGTAAAATGGTTGTGTGTGTGTACACCAAGTAGTACAATACGAAATACGAACCTATTTACCATATTCATATTCATACATCGATGCTTACAATCGCTCCGAGTCGTTAAACATTAAAAGTAGACAGTTGAGTAGGATTAAATTGCACTCTGCGCAAATTAGGGATTTTTGACAGTAAATGAAACGCTTATGTTGCTGGGAGGAAGAAGGATAGCAAAGCAGCCCCATATTCAAATCACACAGCAGCTTGTTCACTTTTTTTCGTACTTATATCCCTTCTCTCTCGCTCTCACGTTTATTACGGGTTGCAGGTGTAGTGCCATTTTGGCAAAATGTGTATCTTTATTATCTGAAAGAAAGAAGAGGACGAAGAAGGGAAAAAAAATGAAAATTATTGTTGTTGCTGTACTCTGTTACAGCTACTCGCACTTTTCACTCAGGCAGAAGATGGATGAATGAGAGAGTCCCAAAAGGGGTTATTTTTACGGGAGAAATTTTTTTTGGTATATGTGTAAGTAGCTGTGCTCATGTTCACTTCTCAACTTGACAAGACATTGCATTGCTAGACACGGAGAAATCAACAGAGCGAGCTGGTCAACCACTCTTTTTATTAAAAACTCTTCTTTTTTTTTCTCTCTCTCTCTCTCTCTTCTTGTCTGACCAACTTTGCCTTTATAGAAATGACAGTTTTTTTCTTGTAAGGTAGCCCTACAATTATAGCGTCATCGTAAAAATATGCTCGAGAAAAAAAGTTGTATACATATACTTGCTAAAATTAGGGAGCTTGGGCTCATCCAAGTGGAAAATTGAAATTATTTAGGAGGTTGTAAAAAAACCGGCCCGGCTTGTACCAACTAATTGAAAAATATGATAACCTAGCTCAACCAGGAAGAACGGGTGTGTGTGTGTGTGTGTGTGTGTGTGTGTGTGTGTATGTGTGTGGTCACCCCAGTTCCAAGTATATATTGATTGGAGTTGGTAGTGGAGCTGATGTTATCATTCATAAAAATAAATGAGTGCTTAGGCAAATAGCCCGGTCAACCGAGAGCCTAATAAAAATGTAGGGATGCAGAGTTACAAGCAAAACTGAGGTATTATGGTGCTATTATATTAACCAGCTATTCAATACCCCTCAATATTTAATCCTGTTAAATTATTATTTTTTTCATCAATTTTCCGTCGGCTCCTTTCAGACTGCGCTCTGTCAGGTGGATGACTTTGTCATTAACAATAATAATAATTTGGTCGGCCGGCACACGATACATTGTTAGTAGGGACGGGACGGACGACGGGAGGAGAGGGACCGGGTTATAAAAATAACAAACAACAGCATAAAGATTGCAAAAAATACAATAAAAAAATTATTCGCACACACGCAAAAAAAGTCGGCAGTGGAGGAGAGGTCAAATATTTTCTTCCGCTTTTTCCAGTCGGTCAACCAAGGTGATACACAAGGTTGTTACATAAAGTGCATAATTGTACAGCAGTAACCTGTTATTCGCTTAGTATGCACCACACATCACACTCCCTCACTTTGCGAGGAAATTCACCACCACCGCACCGCAACCACCTATCCACAGTTTTGAGGTTTTATACTTAGTCTTTACTCTCTGCAGGCTAATTAAACGTATTTTGTAGTTTTTTCTCTCTTCCTATATATATCCCGAGCGAGTTGCTCTGATGAGTTGCATCAGAATTTGTTTGCTGCCGAGTAAAACACAACACTTGTGTTCCCACATTTTTTTCCCGTTTACAACAAATACAACAAGCAACGCAGGAGGAGTAGTTGGCGAGGCAGGTGTGGATGGACAGTTCAGACTTTGTGGCGAGATGTAGGTGAAAATGAAAGGAGTCATGCAGGTTGAGATTTCCGGTGATTAATTCCTGAATGAATGAGAGAAGCTGAATCCCTGTGTACTCCACAAATGAAAAAAATAAAAATATTATGGCTTCTGGTGCGAATTGAGAGAGACAGAAGGGAAACTCGGTTTTGGGATGAATTGAGTACCTGTTGTGTAGTATATACAAGATTTTCAACTTTTTTCGTTTCGTACGAATGCAGGAATAAAAAGTGAAGGAAGACGAAGAGAAGAAGAAAAAAAAAGTTGTGTACCTAAATTCTTCTACTTCTTCTCCGAGTGTGTACCAGTTTTTACTCAAGTGCTTCGTCTTCTTCTTCCTTAATTGAATGAAAATGTTTGATGGGCCAAGTTTGCTAATCCTAGGTCAACACTCGCAGTGCATATAATATGCTTTTTTATCATTCATTAATACCTGGCTACCTGGCTCATTACGCAACATTGCTTTACATGAAGGCTAATTTGCCATTATTTTGGATTGATGTATATATGGAATTATAAGAAAGAAATCTGTGCGCGAGAGCATATTGTTTTGGAGGTTGACTTCATCATCTCAACGTGAAATATGATATATTATGCTCTGCGCACTGTGCAGACGTCAAAACCATAAGGAATTAATTATATGGAATTATAAGAAAGAAATCTGCGCGCGAGAGCATATTGTTTTGGAGGTTGACTTCATCATCTCAACGTGAAATATGATATATTATGCTCTGCGCACTGTGCAGACGTCAAAACCATAAGGAATTAAAAGTTTAATTACTCACTTCAGGTAGCTCTTCTTCAATATATTAAAAAGCCCTTCTTCTTGCCCTCTCTTTTATGTTATGCGGAATGGCCCTAGTCAAGGAAGACTGAGGGAATGAAAAAAAACCGGCTTTTTACACAGGTGGTTCTTCTCCTCCTGTCTGTGCGAGACGGATCTAAAGCAAGAGGAATACAATAATAACCGGGTTCAATTTCACAATCGCAATGTTACACTGATTAATAATATTATTATTATGTGATATCATATCACACATATCAACCGGATAGAGATGGTAGCTCTTCTTCAATATATGTATTAATAAAAAGCCCTTCTTGCCCTCTCTTTTACTTTATGCGGAATGGCCCTAGTCAAGGAATGAAAAAACCGGCTTTTTATACAGGTGGTTCTCCTCCTGTCTGTGCGAGACGGATCTTTAAAGCAAGAGAATACAATAATAACCGGGTTCAATTTCACAATCGCAATGTTACACTGATTAATAATATTATTATTATGTGATATCATATCACACATATCAACCGGATAGAGAGATACGATACAATAATGTTATAAAAAACTAATTTGCCACGTGCTTAATCTT
This sequence comes from Dicranocentrus wangi, assembly GCA_036850665.1. Classification (NCBI taxonomy): domain Eukaryota; kingdom Metazoa; phylum Arthropoda; class Collembola; order Entomobryomorpha; family Entomobryidae; genus Dicranocentrus; species Dicranocentrus wangi. Next base: position 302 of record JAANSN010004119.1, on the reverse strand, counting down.
TGTTAAGATAGTGCAAAAACATTATTTTTCCCATGGCCAAATGATTTCTTTTCGCAAGTTTTTAAAAATTCTGACAGTTTAATTTGATTTTGTGAATTTTTTCTTGTTATTCCAGGGAGACTGCGTCGACCCCAGCGGAGGCGGCTGTTGAAGAGCTCCTCCTCACTACATGGATGGGAGAGAATGACTTCATTCCTTTACACTATTATCACAGTTGCCACCTTTTGCCTTTCCTTCCTTCCAGTTTCCGGTAAGCATTAAAAAATTATTACCTACTATTATTATTAAATCATAATCATATA
>JAANSN010004118.1:0-16052 GCA_036850665.1 Dicranocentrus wangi | reverse complement strand
ATGAGACCAAACATGACCTGTCCAGGAAGCATTATGACTAAGAGGAATCTTATGCACAGAATCATAATGACAGCAATATGATTCCGTTGTGCTATGTGGGCAGTCATACGTCGAGCTTGGTTTGTGGTCGGGTCACGTTGTCCCGTATTTCCATTTTCATAAGGTCCACTCCAATCACACCCATGCATGCAAGGCCCCAAGTTTCAGATTCCTTCCCACCCAATCCCACATGCTCACGAGCATCCATCCCAAAGGGCACGGAGTTTTGTTTTGTTTTGGATCCATGGTCGTAGTCGTAGTGTAGGGCTCGGTACGGGAATACGATTCTGGCAAAGCAAAGTTTGTATTGTTCCTTGTTCCCCACAAGCAAACAAGAGAATATTCAGTTAAACTAAATCATCATTCGATTTTTTCTCAACCTGCGCTACATCCACCCTACCTCTAAATATTCTGCTTGCCATGAACCTTATCCACCTGGTCGACGATTCCCTCTTTTCTCATTTTACAACGTAAGATTCTTTGCTGCAAAGCCGAACAGTTTGCTGTCAGTAAAGCGCGGAACCATATCGAATCTATGGCACTTACAAAGGAAACTAAATTTATTATGACATGCTAACTCTGAATATGGACGTCTGCTGGTATCTTTTACTCATATATATTGTCCATATATATGGTCAGAATAAAGGTAAATTTAATTTTGCTTCTTAAAAATACCCTAGTGTTCATGACATGTTACGAAATGAATGAAATCGCAATTTTCTTTGTTTTTTTATTTTATAGTTACGTGTACCCAGTACCCGATGGAATGAGGATGAAATTGAAAGAATGCATTGTTTTTTGTCTTTGTTTTTGTGCCCCCAACGTCACGGCAAAAAATGTATCCCGAAACACGAGAGCTAGGTTTAAACCCCTGTTTATTGTTCGCTGGAGATATGAATTGACAAAACATTTTATTCTTCTTCCACACCCTCTCGGTGTCATACCTAATCCCCTTTGGGTGGGACACATAAAACAACTGGTTATAGCTTACGCTATCAGCCAAATTTTTGCTTAGCATTTGCATTTCAGGGCATGAGATTTTGGAGAATTTGCGATGTAATGCTTCTTGCAAAATTCTACGTCTTGGCATAAAACACCTATACAATTCTACATGTTGTTACAAAAGTTTTGTGATGGATAACGTAATAACATCGTTTCTCCATAACATGTTACATGTTACATTAGGCATAGCATTTTTTTTGTCTTTTGTAGATAAATGACAATGTGTGACCTTTTTGTAAAACTACGTATTGATGGTTTTCCATTCTTGACACTCCATGCAGACGATTTTCTTACAAAATGAAGCAAAATGATATGTAAGATTCCTACAGATTTGACAATGTTCATACCTGAAGGTCATGTACCGCCAGGATAGGATAAGTATTTAAAGAGGTTCTCTTCGGTAGAAACATGCTTACTTTGAAGCCATACTTTGGTCAGGTGATTCCTACAGATTTGACAACGTTCATACCTGAAGGTCATGTACCGCCAGGATAGGATAAGTATTTAAAGAGGTTCTCTTCGGTAGAAACATGCTTACTTTGAAGCCATACTTTGGTCAGGTAATTTGCCCAGTTTTAAACCCCGGATTGAAGTTACAGGTAAAATTAATAGAACAATATACTCAGGGAATTTAATGAATAATTGCCTAGCTTCTAGCGAGTATCATATAGTAGTGTTGCGAATTATGCACTTTTGTGATAATCGTCGGGGGTTTTCGCTTTTAGAAAAATGTGTGCAAGCAGGGATATAGGCCCGTATTAGAAATGGAGTTTCCTGTCGCTAAGGTAGTAGTTCAAACTCTACCTTGGCATTTTCATATTAGATATCAACAAACTGAGGAAGGCTTGAGTTCAAACNACATATCAACAAACTGAGGAAGGCTTGAGTTCAAACTCAACCTTGAGTCGTGAGGAAACCATTGATATTACAAATGTATTTACTAAACTCACCCTCAACTCTCCCTTCGCGAAAATCGTGAGGAAGGTATACAGTATCCTCAGCGCTTCCTTAACGTACAAAAAGCATGTAGTTATGGCTTTATGAAAATACATTAGGCATTTATTAGAAAGTCCATTTTCTTATATTACCGTTAACACAGAAAAAATCGAGTTTTTAGATTACCTTTAACACAAGCATTTTGTAATTATATTTTCGCTTTGGCAAACCTAACAAATCCCAAAATGAATTCATTTTCACGAATGCAACGACTTGAAGAGAGCAATGAGCGTTTCCGTCGAGTATCAAGGATTCACACCGTGCGACTGAAGGATTTACAAAATCCTATGGAATTGTTGGATTGTGAGCAGTTCATGTCACGTTTTCGCATGAAGAAAGAAACGGCCATGTATGTACTAAATCTAATCCTACCGGATTTGAAGAAATCGGTTCCAAGAGGACCTCAACTACCCCCTTTGTTACAACTTCTCACAGTTGTCCGATTTTACGCGACTGGATCCTTTCAAAGTGTAGTTGGTGACCTGAACAAGCTTAGTCAACCAACAATTTCTAATCTGATCGTCAGAGTATCCAGAGCTATAGCCAAACATCAGTCTCAATTCATCACATTTCCCACTCATGCAAATGCTACTCATCACCGGAATCAGTTTTATGAAATTGCTGGATTTCCAGGTATGCGCATAGGTTCATTTAAACTAACAGCGTACTATTCATAGTTTAATAAAATTCTCTAACAGGTGTGGTTGGATGCATCGATGGAACGCATATCAAAATAAGTTCTCCTGGAGGAGAAACTGCGGAACTTTTTAGAAACAGGAAGGGTTATTTTTCGGTAAACGTGCAAGCCGTGTGTTCCGCAGATTTAAAATTTACAAACTTAATTGCACGGTGGTATGGATCCGCGCACGATAGTCGTATATTTGAAAACAGTAGCCTGTATGACCGACTTGAAACTCGCGAACTTCCGGGAATAATTCTCGGTGATTCGGGTTATCCGTGTCTCCCGTTTATCATGACCCCTTTTGATGGAAAAAATCTGACACCTGGACAAGCTCGGTACTTATTTGAAGAACTTATTTCATATTTAATTACGCTCCATACTAGAGGACTATTGTTGATGTATAGGTATAACATGGCTCAGATTAAAACAAGAAACTGCATTGAGCGAAGCTTTGGTGTGTGGAAAAGGAGATTTGTATGTCTAAACCATTTACGTTTAAAGTTGAAAAATACTTTAGTTGTTATTGTAGCTACAGCAGTGCTGCACAATGTGCTGAGGTATTTATTTTTCTAAAGTAAAAATAAAACAAGAAATATATTCATTACTTATAAACATACATTACTAGATCTAGATTAGATTATTATGAGCCCGAGTGTGACATATTGCCCGACGAAGCCGTCGACACACCTCCACACCAGTCTACCTCCATACAGGGGCGTGCAGCTCGAAATGCCATTGTTGTTCGACATTTTGAATGTAAAAAGTGATTACAACTTACAAACTTACAAATTATTTGAAAAAACTGTTTAACTTTATGGTTTATAACTATATTGCAGAAATTAGGGAGATGAATTCTTAGCCAGTTTTAGATTAACCTTAAGAAGCTCGAGCTTGTATTCGTGTTCAGCTTTCATAAATTCCATTCTTTTTTCGTGTTCTTCACGAAGATACTTTATTTCAAGTTCGAGCTTGGATTTCCGGAGCAAATGTTCCTCATGTTCAAAGTCGAGAAGTATGGATCTAGGCTCTTTTTCTGCACGTTTACGTTTTCCCCCATGTACTAACTCGCCTGCTTTTACGTTGTTCGTTTTATCGTGTATAACAGTTTTCGTTTGATGTGCTAGGTTAAGTAATGTACAATGAAATTTTGTTTTATAATAGTTGAGTTGTATATTGCTTTTAGTAAATACAGAATTTACATTTCTCGTGCTGCTTCTCCAATGATTGGCCTACGACTGACACATTACTGAATGTATTAACTATAGTTATTTCAGAGGTGTTTGTATTTTCGATTGAGACAGAGCTGGCATTGTGAGGCATACTAGTAGACAAGCTACCATCTGAATCAAATGGATTGTCCAACGAGTTCATTTGTTCCGGAATCATGCTTAGTATCTTTTCAGATTGCACTGACAGTTTTGTTTCACCGCATCCTCCACCGGTTTTTCGCAAACTTTTATTTAATTCACATGCCTAGAATTAAATAATGCGATATTTTATATGTATGTTACAATAATAAGTCAAGTTGCAATAAGTTACTCAGTTTTAACTTCATTTTCTTTCAACCTCTTTCTTTGCCCTCGCTTTGATATTGTCATAAGCCTTTTTTAATTGCTTCACACTTCGAGCAGTGCATTGCAAATCCTTAGCAAATTCTTTCGCTATCCAAATCCATGCGTCATCCTTTTTACCTTTAGTCCCGTAGTCAGTTTTCTTTGACTCTACTATACTCTTTTTAGAATTTATAAGATCAAGTAGAAACCCCTTCTCATGAACTGTCAGTGGAGGTAGAGGGGGTATTTTTCCCAAGGAGTCGTTTGGGTCAGTGTCAGCTTCGATTTGAGACATTTTGACTTTCCAACTTGTAGTGGAGTGACTACGCAGGAATCACGGTTTCAAAATGACAAAACAAATGGCAACTGTAGTTGAATGCATGCAGGTATACGTATAGAAATGCTGAGGAAGACTTGTTCCTCAACCTCCGCGAAGGGAGACTTGAAGTTTCTACGGTAATACCAATCGCAGAGCGAGTGGTCACTCGACCTTTTCCTCAACTCATGGGAGCATGAGTGATAACTACGACTACCTCGTTTAATTATTATACCGCAGTATAATCTTTTTAATCTATGCTGGAGACACATTATTAACGTTCATAAACTTTATGCTACCTGTGGAATTTTACGTGCAAGCAAAAATTAATTACCTATCTAAGATTTAACTCTCATAAAGGCTCCTCCTCCAAGACCAATTTAATTATTTGGTAAAATTATTTTGTAATATTTGGCACTTACTTAACCGTTGAATATACCTCTTTGTGAAAAAACATGTTCTCAGGCATATCACATATCATCCACTTCTCCGTGTAAATTATCCATAGTAAAAGGATGTCAGCGACAGTGACACAATTGCGGCTATTGCTGGACAAGCCGGACAAGACTTATCTCACTGGAGAGTTCGTCACTGGAAAAGTTTTAGCGGAAATCCAAACCGCCGGAAATATCCTAGGTAGAATGGTCCAGTGAAATGGATTTTCTAGAACAAGAAACTTTACAAATCAGTTAAAGTCGCCAACTTTCATTTTTCCCAGGCGTACTACTTAATTTTTCGGGACATGCTCACGTTGACTGGCATGAGACAAGAGGAAGCGGCAAAGACAGGAAAAGAGAGTGGAACACGGCCTCACTCAATTTGATCCAGTTCTCTATTCCCCTGTATGGAAATGGAAATCAGGAAGTGTACATTCCAGCAGGACAAAACTCGTACAACTTTCAATTTCAACTGGGGCCAGGTCTTCCGTCAAGTTTTCGTTCAATCGTCGGATATGTGAAGTACACTATCACAGCGGAAATTGCACGGCCGGGTATGCTGACTTTGAATAACCGTGCCTCAGAGGATATCAGGGTGATTGCAAGAGTTGACTTGAACCAGATACCAGCTGCAATTCAGCCAGTGAACTGCCAAGTCTCTGAAATAATACGAACTTGCTGCTGTTGCCCCTCCTCCAGTCAACCACTAACCATGTCAGTCAAGTTGCCATTCAGCGGGTATGTCCCGGGAATGAACCTTCCTGTGGGAATTGAAATAGATAATGGGAGCGACCGTATCGTGGAATATGTTTCAGTACGCTTAGGTCAAGTAAGAAGAAAAGTAGAACATGACATCTACTTGAAGCTGCAATCAGACACAAATAATAATGTTATGTTATTATTTTTAATTTTAATGACCCATAGCGCCGACTCTATCGTGCACAAATAAGGACGGAAGTAAGCTATATAGTTATAGCTGAAGGAAAATTTTGTCCCCAGTCAATACAACCGGGTAACAAAGAAAACTTTGTAGCTAATCTGTTGCTTCCACCAGGTGTGGAACCGACCGGACTTGGGGCATCAATAAATATTATTGATGTTCGTTATATTCTTACGGTACTTGCATGACGTCTCACGTCTGCATTATTGCATAGTTTTTGGTAATTTAAAGTTTTGCTAAGCTTATACAAAGTGTACATGTATTTTCTGTGAAGGTGACCGCGCACATGCCATCTTTCACGTCTAATCCTCATATAGAAGTTGACATCCTTATTGGAACAATTCCTCTTGTGGGAGCGGTGGACGGTACTAAAAGTGTAGCAGCGAAGTCCTCCCTTCGAAACTTTGTAAATCTGTAGCCCACAGTTTAGTTTAGTATGGTGCAGTAGTGTAACTGTAACCCTTGAATCAAATGATGAATTGAGAGTTTTGGCTATTGGTTTTATTTTGATAACCACAAAATTCACTATAATGTGTTGTGAATGTATACCAATTCAAATAAAAACCTTTTTTGTGACAGTGAGAAATATATTAATGATGTTTGACAATGGAATTCCGACCTCCACGACATTCCCCTCTGTAAACCTGCCTCAAGTCTATAAATACATTATTTAGATTTCCCGTTAGAATGTTTTAACAATATGTCCTCACATGATTCTTGGAATGATGAGAAAACCCCCGTTGGGAACTCAGGAACTTGCAAGATCCGTAGAGTAAGCATTGATTGCTGATCCCGTGGCTCTCGGAACCGGCGGAACCGAGAAAATTGTTGGGCGAATATAATTGAACATCCCATTATTTAGAAACGATGAGAAAAGTCCATTGCATAAATACCGATTCCATATACTTCACACCCCATTTTGCCGTGTGGCAATGAGAAAGGGGGTCCAGGTTTCAGATGAAATAGTAGTTGCAGGAATAGAATTAGCAGTATTCTTGTCCCAGAGTTATTGAAAATTGGGATTGGTAATCCATTAACAAGACTTGCAGCGATCATTGGTGATAGCCTTCGTCAAAGCTCTGGGAACAAGTATGCTCAGTTGTTGTGTATGAAAATGCTGTTGGCGGAGCTGTTGTTGGTACATATGCACATAAAAATTGATAAGTGATTGACACAACAATCTGAAATTGATGTTAATATAGATTGAGTTAATATTGAACAAAACCAAAGGAGTACACGATCCTTCAAACTTAGGTATTTAAAAGATTGCACATTTCCTCATTGAATGATGCACGAACACTAATGTATTGCATATGACAGTGCAGTAGCGAATTCAAGACCTTTTGCATTGTCACATCAGCGTTATAGCGAGTACGCAACGTACCAAGTGCATCTTTTCGAAATGAGAATATTAACGACAATATTATGCGCTGTGGTTTTCCCAGCGTCATTGTTGCGAATCAGGATTCATGGCTGTACAGCTCATTTATGGTTAATACTCACATCAGTCAGTATTACGTGTGTTTACTTGAAGGAAATACCACAAGCTATTTTACATGCCCATACTATACATTAAATTGAGGCGACATGAAATACATGACTCAATCGAATTCACCACTCCATTTCAGTATTTTGTTTATTGTTTGATTGTTTGTTTGTTTGTTTAAATTTATTATGCTGGTATCATGAAATAACTAGCAATAATACCTATGTTAATTGACTTATTGATTGATTAACTTAAACTAGTCATTGATTGTGCTGAGCAAATTCATTGATTGTATTTTACTTCAAAAGTTTTTGGAGTATCAAGTGCTTTCTTGTCCATTGCGGGAGGCACCTTCACTTTCTTCTTCTTCAATGCTGGACTCTTACCACGATAGTGTTCAATCAGTATGATGAGCACCCAGTACGTCGCTGTGTATACGGCCATTATTATAAAGCCTGGCCAAACACCGCTATGCGTAAAACCGACACCCCGGTTTACAATAGATCTTAAGGATTCTCCGGGGAGGGTGCTAGGCATGAAAAAGGTGATGTACTGAAGGAAAATTGGCATTGATTTACGAGTCCATATGAGTCCTACGAACACGTACAGATTGGCATGAGTGAAATAAGGAAGTAATTGCACCGATTTTCGAATCACATATTCTTACAATTAGAATAAAACTGAACTTACCAGCAAGCAAAAAGTTTGGAAGAAATAGACCCATCAAACTCATGCCGACATGAAATTCTTCACTACAAACTGTAGCAATCAGGAAACCTGCAAAAGGATTTTTTGCCAATCAGCGTGCCCACAAGCTTACAACAAATGAATAATTTTGCAACCTACCTAATGACACGCCACATAATCCAATAAGCATACACAATCCAAAGGCAAGCAAAATAGATCCCTTGACACTTATACCACAAATGACCCAGACCGCCACAAATGATGCAGCCCACTGAATAACCATGAGGGGAATCTCGACCAAATAGCTTCCCAACATTAGCTCCCACAATTTCATTCCAGCCACTATGGTTCTGCTTTGAGTTCCACTTTTCTTGTCAAATATGAACCAGAAGGAACTTGAAATCATGGGGAAGAAAAACAAAGGGCTGAAAGTACAAAAAGTCTAAAATAAAAATTCGGTAGCAGTTTAAAACCCTGTATACCTACATATCACATGTCATGCATCATCTAATTCTTACACCACAAGTGTGCTAACAAGAACGTAATCTCGAATATCCGCATCATCACTTTGACCACCCACAAGCTCCTCAACCTAAATGCACATTAGGCATTATTAACAAATCCAATTCAATATATGTAGACAGAGCAGAATAATAATAATTCAATAAATTTAAAATTGGTAAAGACAAGGGCATACTCTTAATGGAGTCTGCCCTACTCGGCTGTCATAACCGCAGCTTCCCTTGTATTCCGTTAAAAATGTTTCGTACGCTTGGAAGAATAACTTTTGTAAAAATTGTGTAACGAGCTTATCTGCAATGTTAAAAATAATTTAGCAATTTTCTGCGCATATATACGAATAGAAGTACGCCATATGAATGCTAATGCTGCGGGAGCTCTTACTACTCATGTCCATTTCAAAGTGAATCATGTGGGGAAATTTTCCATTTGAACCGGTGACGTCGGAAGTTTCCTGCAGCGTGTAGAAACTTGTAGAGAAATTTTGTGAAAACTCCATAAGTCCCCAGATGTTCCCCTCTTTCACTTCGTTTCGAGCGTCTTCAATTGTTGGAAAATTAATCTGAAAAACAAAGAATTATAGTTATCTTCATTTTTTTATTTCTAAACCGAAAGTTGAATGGAAATCATGCATACCAGAGTAACGTCAGTTGGGTCAATTTTGGATAAATAGTGGCAACTTATATCCTCCATACCGCAGTCTCCCGCAGGATAGTTTAGCAGAGAAAAATGTGAGCAGTTTGCTTTCAGACTGTCATGGTTCACAACTCCGAACTTTGGGTCAATAGGTTTGTTCCCGAGCGTTAGGGCAGACACAAGTACTTGAGAAATTGGGAATGTCAGGGTGAAAATGAGGAACCTGAACATGAAAAGAAAGGGTCAGTTCCAAATCTACTAATATTGTAAATAAAGTGCGCAGTCGGTGATTGCGACTGCTGCGAATGTGAAATAATGCTTTTGCTTACATATAGTTCCGAAAGTATAAAGTCACAGTTTTCGATATGACTGCTTGGACATGCAAGCATGATGCAGGTAGCCAATGTGCATCTTTTGTGTCACTGTCTGCTTGTTCTTTTGTTACCATCCTTCATGTCTAAAATGTAATCGTTATTTTTTATCTTTAATTTATAAGTACAAAAAAACTCTTTGCTCATTCCGATGATATTTCTCACAGAGGTTAAGTTATTTGGACTAACAAACCTGACTCTGAGTATGGAATGGCTAGAAAGGATGCACTATTTCCAGTGTTGCAGTTTACAGAGTCGTAATCGACCACTTCAATTCCATCATCATCTCCGTGACATAAATCAAGTACTACGTCTTCAAGAAATTCTTTGTTATACTGTTCCAACATGACGGATGGATTTTTTTCCACAAGCAGTCTTCCGTGTCTCATTACACCAATCTTAGAAAGTAAATATTATTTGAAACTGTCGTCTGCATTGCATATTTCTTCGTATTACTTTACAAATTATAATTATATTGGGACATACAACATCGCTTTGAATAGTTTCAGAAATATAATGTGTCGTAATTAAGACAGTTGTCTTGTATTCTGTGGCTAATTGACGTAGGTGTTTCCAGATGCTGTGAACACAAGTCAAAATAAAATATGTGAAAATGTGAAACGCATCCTTATAGGTAGATAGGTCAAGAATTGTATGATTTTTCTGTAAGAACAAGAGCATTTCTTACCTTTGCCGCAGTAGAGGATCAACTCCGACAGTCTGCAAATAAAAATTGGTGGTATTGTGGGAATTCATAATCGAGTTTTTGCATGTATATAAGGAAAAGGAGTAGAGGTTACGTACCGGTTCATCTAGAATCAACAAAGCTGGAGAATGAACTAGGGCCACTGCAAATGATACCTAGCACAATATGAACATTATGATGAGTTATTTTGAGTATTTGAATCCAGAGCCTTTGTATTGGTTGTAAAAATCGAACACGGGCGAACATACCCGACGCTGTTGACCTCCACTTAATGTTCCAATTTTTCTACTGGAGTCCGGCAGCTGAAGTAAACTAACCAGGAACTCGGATCTTTCCGCGACCTTGGTCTTTGACATGAAATATATTCTTCCAAAATATGATAAAATCTCTGCTATTGTGAAGTCGTTATACAATGCAGCGTCCTAGTAAATAAAAATGACACTTAGCCACAAGCCACATGCTTTCAGTATCTTACTACTTCATTTGTAATTTACTTGAGGCATATATCCGACAAGCCGTCCAGGTATGCCACATTGCCTAGTTCCGGGAGACTCCCCGAATACTTTCACATCTCCATCATCCAAATGTTGCACTCCAACTGCTGCTTTCAAAACTGTAGTTTTGCCACATCCACTACTTCCAAGGAGGCTATATCTGCCGATGTCAAAGCAATTTGCAATTTGTTTCAGCTTTGAAAGTAATTCTAAACAATTCTGCATCAGGTTTGTGTAGCATGCGGTTCATTACTTACATCGACCCTTTAGGGACTGTCATGTTAAATCCCTTGAGTACAATTACAGACTGTCCATTCTTTCCTCGGTACGACTTCTCGCCATTTCGAACTGAAATGGCAGCTAACTGAGCGGCAGCCTTTTGATAGGCTGAAATGGAGAAGGTGTCAGACTCTTGATCTTGACTTAACGGGCGTATACCGAGGATTTCCACGCTACCCTTGTCATCTTTGTCATCAACGTCAAAACTATTTTGGATAGGAAAAAACGGAATAATAATATATATTTTCACTCAAGAGACTGCATGGTTTTAGATTTTTAATTTTCTTTACAAAAAGTAATTGTAAAGGTACCCTGAATTTACAATGCCGTGCATGTTTAATAAACAAAATCACTTTTGTACACAGCAGCTACGTTTGTATTAACATCCTTTTATCCTTCACGCACTCCAACAGACTAGTTCCACTCCACTTTTGGAGGCAGATCACGGAACAAACAATATAATCGCGTAGTTTTTTTTGCCACTTAATGTGTATGTCCTAATATAGTTTACCTCCATACACAGGCACTATTTCGTAAAGGACTACGCAAAGATCATTTTCGTCAAAGGTGTTATTATGGTCTTACTGTGAAACTGATGCATTCTACAAAGAATCTTCTGTCAAACCTTTTCGTTCAGCTAACTAACACATTCAATAAGCAAACAATGCCGAAGCCAAAACTACAATTAGCGTGTGTGCGTAAACGCTATGTTGCACGACCTGATAGTCAAGTAACATTGCTAGTTCACGAAGAGTTTTTTTTGCTTACTAGTACGGTGTGCTATTGCGAATCTACGTAAAGCAGAATGAAAATGAAGGTGCCATTCTGGGTTATATTACCTATATCGGATGGAAGGAATTGCTGGAGTGTGAGTTTCCACGAAGCTACACTTACCGTACTCTTACAACGTAAACAAGCAACCACATTGAGGCTGGGGATTTTTTGCACGCTTGTTTTGATGTTAAGAAGAGAAACAACAATGCGTTTCTGCATATATCTTGATTAGCTTGATGAGATGCTATGTAAGTATATATCTTTGTTTTTGCTCGAGTATAACTAGGAATGTAATATGACTAGACTTGCTAATTGCGTCAAATCACATGCACCTTGATATCAACACAACAAGAAGCAAAAATATCTCTGAATACAAGCATGTCTGAATCGTTTCCTGAATAATCAAAACGTATGATATAGGTATGACTGTAGGATGTCGATTGTCGATTGCATAGTCCTGTGGTACTGGAACTAAGGTGGACCACAGACGATGACCACTAATAACAACATAATATACGTCAATTGTTATTCAAAAACAGAAACTACCTAGATATGACGCGTAGCCTACCTATTTCTCTGAATCACTGAGATTAGGAAGCACTTGTAAATAGTTCATTCACCATACATGAAGATGAAGGTGATTAATAGACTCTAGACTTCTAGAGAGAGATCACTAATCGTGATTTCGTAATACGGAATAGATTTCCACATGTGCACTTGGAAATGAAAACTTTAAATTTTAAAGTATTGACGTCATTTTGTTTTGAAATATATATATATAAAAACATTCGATATACGATTCTACCGATTGACTTTCCGGATTTTCCCACAACACAACACAACATCCTGCCCACAATAACAAATTTTTATGAGGGAGTAATCTTTACTAAGAAAGGGGATTCATATTATACGTACATTTGGTACACAACCACAGTACACATGCAAATTGCGCATATAATCAGACACATGGCACATTATTAGTAGTATTGCGTCAGATCACATTCCAGTGCAGTATGCATATACATACTTGCCAGTGCCATATTACTCTACTCCAGCATTATTACTTTAAAAAGCTCAAGGTTGGTTTTTGTCATTCATTAGAGTTCTCATCTCCTCATCGCTTTGCTTTGGCTTACATGCCTAATGCCTTATATCATCATTTTAACTTGCACCCAAGTAAGTATTTGGCAAGACGTTGTTTAGCAAAGTATGATGAATATGATGATTATGAAAATTATGATGGTACACAATAATTTCAGATTCCAGAGACAGATTAGATCTGGAATATTTGGTTTTATCACTTTTGCCTTCCTTCCTTTACGGTATTACAGTATTGAATTTTAAAAAAATTTGAATGAAAATGCACATGGCTTTGCTAACTGGACATCATAAAATCAAAATGCATTTCTAATTAACTATCCCATTCGTACGTAATATTGAGAATCTATGACCGTTACGGCATAATAATGTAACATTTGTCAACACAAGTTTCCGCTTTTCATATTACGGTACGGACGCGGACGGATGGTCATTTGCATCACGTAAAAGTCCCACTCTCCATCCATCCTCAATCCATCCATCCCTCCCTCACTTCACTTGATCACTTGCCTTTGCAATGCCCAAAAATGCTTGGTTTCTTCTCATATCTGCACATCGCACTTGACTAACAACGATTAATAAAAGACTTACTATTAGACTTGATCTGGGAAATGGTTTTGACTTTTAGGGATTTTACAGATTTTAGTGTGGAAATGCTCAAAGAAGGAAACACTCATCGTTTAATTGATTGATCTGATGAATCATAACAACATGAATTAAGGTATGAGTGAGATGAGAGGGAATTAAATAGGGAAACAATCTTGAAATAATGATTTCTCCTCAAATGAGATACGAGACGAGATACACATTTTGTTTTGGGATTGGGTTTAGGTTTGCTCGTTCGCTTGTACACACAGTCAGTCACAGTGATAAAAATGCAAATATATATATACCTATGTATGCATATTTGTAATTTGTAATTGTAGTGCTAATTTTTTACGTCATTCGATTCGAGCATTGGGAGTGATGGAGTGTCGATAATGATTTTTTAAAAAATAAATGGATTATTAATCGTAATTTTTATTTTTTAAAGTCTCTGTCATCGTCATCTGTCACCGAGATTGAAACTGATCACTACTGTTCTGTTATCAGCTGATTGGAGGTTGGAGTCATCATAGTCATTATTACCAATGTCTGGGATGGACAACGCACTGAAGGACATGGCGGAAATTCGGTTCGACGCCAAAAGTAAAATAGTGCTGCGTACCATCCAGGAAGCCCAGGACACGATCCAGGCGGAGATGGCAAAGTTGACTAAGGCCAGGCAATCGCTGGATGTTCGAGAAAAGGGATTAAAAGAGTGGGAAGATCGACTCCAGCAGGAGGAGGTCCGCAAACGGGACGAGCTGGAGAATGGCTGGAAGGAGTTGGAAGCGCGACAAGCTGCCATTCTAGCTGGTGAAAAAGAGATCATTGCAAAGAAACTCAGTTGCGCTGCAACAATGAAAACTTTGGAAGGGAACGCGATGGACCTTCTGGATCGTGAGGTGATGTTGGATGTTCGAGAGCAGGAGTTAAAACTCAGTAGTGCTGCAAGTCTGAAAGATTTGGACGGGAACAGGATGGACCTTCTGCATCGTCAAATGCAGTTGAATGCGAGACATACCTTCCTCAATGAACTAGGACGGGAGTTGGATGTGCGAAAGGACTTGTTAGATATCAAGGAAGAGGACTTGGCCCACAAATCCAAGTCTTTGGAACAGCGTGAGGCAAAATTAGAAGCAAAGGAGAAGGAGTTGGAGGATGATTTTAGCCGCAAGTTGAAATCTTTGGAAAAGCCTGAAGCAAAATTAGAAGCAAAGGAGAAGGATTTGGAGGATGATTTTAACCGCAAGTTGAAATCTTTGGAAAAGGGCGAAGCAAAATTAGAAGCCAAGGAGAAGAAATTGAACCAAATTACGGATCGGGAATGTCCACTAATCATAAAGGAAGAAGTGGAAGAGCAGTTGCATCTGAGGGAGACAAATCGACCGGCTGAAGTAGAGAAGATGATACTAGAGGATCATGAGTGGCTTGAAGCCAACGCATTTATTAGGAGCTATGAAGGTATAAATTCTGCTTTTCAAATTCAACTTCATGTAATAATTGTCACTTCAGATTTAAGCTCATCCAATTTTTATTTTAAGGTAACGCTTCTCATGATATGGAACTGCAACTATTTTCACTTCAGACCCTGATTGACATCGTCGGGAAAGCAGGGGTGATCCCTGTATTAAAAAAGTCGTTCTCGGTCACATTTGAAGTTGGTCTCAAAGAAAACGTCGACGAAGGAGCTACATCAGTTTTGACATGTAAGACACGCGTGAATTTGTACTTTTTTTTACTAAATCATACATAGGTGGTTTAAAGAACTTTTTACCCCGAGCTCACGAGGATCCTCTGACATTGTGACATTTGACTTTTAGGTACCGGCATAGACGAACATGACGGGATTTCGAAATTGATTAAGGTCTTCGTGAAGTACATTAAATCACACTATTTACATAAACCGGCGTCATCACCTGCCTCTACGTCCCAACAAGTCTAATCCATCATTCAACTTTTCATGGTTTGCTATTAGTTAGTACTGTTCCTTAAGGTTCATCTTCTAAAAGGTTAGGAGAATTCTCTTGTATTGTTATGCTAATCAAAGTTTACATAACAAATGATATCCTAAATAAAAATTTGCTTAACAAAAGATATTCTAATTTCGTTGAGCTTGCAATAAAAGATAAGCATTGAGGATCATTTTAATGTGAATAGATAGATGTTCAAAAGATAAGGTTCAAAATTTTGCGGCGCGAATGAGAAAATGCTTTTACGAGCACAATACCGTGTAGTACTATAAAATTCACCCATTTATAATGCATGGGTTCGCTTTTCGCTTGTGATAAAATACAAGTCTACATATAACAAATTGTATGGTTTTGGTAATAAATCGTAGAAAGTATTGCTTTGTTTCTATTCAAGATAAAGTTAGGCTAAATTAACTAATTACTCCCCTATCAGTAAAACGGTTATGCGATATGTCGTTGGGAAGCTACTGCCCTCAGGAACA